>CABFOQ010009708.1:3393-15402 GCA_900660455.1 Gephyroberyx darwinii | reverse complement strand
ACGTTTGTGGACGGAGGTGGTGGACAGATATTTCACAGGCGGCGTTTCAGGAGGTCCAAAGCTGCTAGTAGTGCAATGAAAGTCGACTAAACCCCCCCACAGATGTGTTTACTGGTTTACCCGTTACATAATATCTTCATTTCTGCTTCCAGCGAGCACAAAAACTTTTGCGATATCGACGAAATGTTCGCGAATTTCGTCATTTCCATTTGTTTTTACTATTTCAAGACGTCAAAATTCCTATAAAAAGACTTGGACAGAAACCCAGATAATAAATACAAGTGTTGTTGATGTGTAATCATATCTGTGAGTGAGTGTGTCTCTGCAGTGTGTGTGTGTGTGTGTGTG
Organism: Gephyroberyx darwinii; assembly: GCA_900660455.1. NCBI lineage: Eukaryota > Metazoa > Chordata > Actinopteri > Trachichthyiformes > Trachichthyidae > Gephyroberyx > Gephyroberyx darwinii. The sequence continues at coordinate 15,054 of CABFOQ010009708.1, read as the reverse complement.
TGTGTGTGTGTGTGTGTGTGCATCCTCACCATCCTCCATGTCCTCCTCTGTGTTATTGTGTCCATCTGCCATGGCCACGTTCCCGTTGATCACCGGGTTGGCCGGGATTCTCGGGGGGTCGTCTGTATCCCCAGCTACACACACACACACACACACACACACACAAGAGAGAAACAATGTGATCCTGGGTTCAAGCCGCCACATGTCTGAGCATCTGCCCTGCCCAAGTGTCTTTGAGCAAGACACCGACTCCCTAGCAGCTCCGGGGGTGCTGCTCTGCATCCTGGCCTTCTGGGAAGGATCAATAAAGTGGATCAATAAAGTCTGACGTTCGTGTTCTTATGCGCTGTATGAATTCTCTGACTCATGTAAGACTCCCTCCCACATTTTCATCAGTCAGGATTCAGCAGAAGTGATAGTAAACATCTAAGTGACTTTTCTGAACCGGGTTGATGCAACCAAGTGAAACTTCTGCCAACAAGAGGGTCCATTTGTCACGGCCATGTCCGACTATTTTACTTCTGGGAAACACGGATGCACTAACCCATCCGTCTGAAACTATTTTAATCTCCCAAGGATTTTAAGCATTAGCTGCGGGAATGAGGAAAATATTTAGTGAAGATTAAACAGAGTTTCAACTTCTGAAAAACGTATTTTTTAACGTACACATCTTAAAAGAAAAGAAAAAGCAGATAATCCTACATAAAGGCAAAAAAAAAAGAAACCAAGATAGGCTATATAAACAAAAAAAACATGTCACATCTACCCCCCTGCTGCTAGCCCACCCCCACTGTGGAGATCTGAGTTACTCTCCCACTACTGTCACCGTCCTCAGCATCAACCCCGGCAGACGTATCCTTCCCTTCTCCTTTCAGACAGTCAAGTGGGAAAACCCAGGATGCTGAGACAGCATGACAAGCCTCTTTCTCTCTCCCAATCTGTGTGTACGTGTTCGACCGAGGGTGGGGGGGGAACGGAGAGACAGCCAGAGCGAGAGAGAGAGAGAAAATGTGTGTGTGTGCACATGACAAAGACCGCGCAACATAACAGTAGGCTGGGTAATTATGGACACAATGCAGGATTAAGCTGCAAGTCATCTCTCAAACAAAAACACACGCACACAGAGGACGGCCATTATCCCCCCAGCCAAATAATGAGACGGCTCCGTGCGCGGTCCCGTCTATCAAAACACGTCTGACAGAAACACAGAGGGGCTCGTTTCTAAAAAAAGAGAGACTTCAAGGAGAAGAGAGAGGAGTCTTGATCCTGCGGTGACGCCGACAGCGCGGGAGGGAAGACTTCAGAGAAACGGCAGCGTTGATACCGACACCCGGGGAAATTTATCCTCCGTACAAACGTGTTGGCGTGTCGTTCCCGCCGTGCGTCATGTGCACCTGCGCCCTCCGCATGAGCTGACAGACGAGATGTGCATGTGGCTCGTGCACGCGTCTCCAGGTAATGTTACTAACAAGAGTCCTCCTTGCCCTGGAGACTGACCTTGTTTTGCCAAGTGGATTACAGCCCGCTAACAGCGTGCCAATCAACTCTGTGACAACTTCCTGTCCCGCCCACCTTTCCAGTCTATCCTGCATAGACCAAGGATATGCTGCTAAGGCAGTGTGATGGCAAAACAACGTTCAGCCAAGTGAGATCGGCGGGAGACAGACCGGCAGAACAGATTTCATATTTGACAAAAACATGTACGGGGTTTAATTCGGCTTACTGAGCAACTCTTGTTAAAAGTTGTTCTGGTGTCTGCCAACATTTTCAAACATGTTTCCCGGATTTGGCGAGTCTGAATGGCTTATATTTGCATCAATCAATACACTTTTTCCACCAAAGTGAGGAGCATCAATACGTCTCTATCATGGCTCTGCTCTGAAAACAGACGAAAATGAGGAGTGTACATATTTAATAAAGAAATTCTATGAGGGTTTTTTTCGGTTGAGCAACCAAAAACCATCTTCAGATATGTGTATGACCTACAGCTACAAGGTTATAACAGCACCGTTACAATGACATGGGAATGAAAAAATGCTGTCTAATGCATCACACCACGCTAGGCTCTCTCTCTCTCCTTTTTAAATGCTGAGGCATGCAATCAAGAGGCAATCTGAGGGGTGGAGGCAAACCTCTCGTTCAGTCTTTCCCCCAGTGTTAATATTTGGGGGTCCACCAAGGTAAACTAACAATGTGCCAAATAAATTTTTGTTCCTGGTTGATTTCGGGGGCTGTAATGCACAAAGCTGCCGATTCTTGCCACTGTAGTTTTCAAACAATCCAGATTTGACGCTGCCAAGTGCTGAAAACGTGTTGTGAACTACAATGACCAGAAGTCATTGCACCTATGAGACAGCGTATTTGTGCTCCCTTGAGTCACGGTGCATCTGTGCCGACACGAACCGAACGGAGAGACGGTTTGTAACGCAGCCTGGATAATCAGATGGACGTCTAACAGTCGGTCGATGTTGCAGTGCCATTAGCTTACACCAGACTGAGAGATTTTAGCGGCTGGAAAAATATGAGTTACTGGGCTCGCTAAACGAAACGTTGATCAGCATCACCCCCCCACACACCCAAAGTAAACTGACAACCTGTGGGAAACACTGCTGAACATTGTTGAACATCGACTAATGCTAACACAAGACTGAAAGAAAACGAGAACTGAAGTATCTGAACTGAAAACAACTGTGTACTGACCCGTTATGGTTATTATGGTCATACAGGGATTCATTGTTTCATAATAAAGGCATCATTTTAGAAATAGCATGAGAATGTTTCAACATAATGCTGAAGCCATTTCCATATTTTCCTCCACCTTTCAGTCACAGACATCAACACAAAAACATTCACCAGCCCCCAGACAGTCACACCAACTGCAGTTACCTGACAGTGTGGCAGGAACAGTCATCATCATTCATATGGCATTGGCATAATGTATGAAATGAAGAGATATGCACACCTGTGGGCGAAAATGACCTCAGGTATTTCACTGTGAATCTCTTGAGCCGAATACCACAAAGGAAATGTGGCACAAGTTAATGTGAGTGGTTAGCTTGTGGTCACACCACACTGCTTAGTGGAGAAAAGGATGCACTATGTGGGCTGCAGGTGGTTAGCACTCACTTTGGCAGTTCATGATGACCCCTTCTTTTCACAATAGTTGTGAGGCAGGAGAGAGGGACAGCGGTCCGATGTGTCAGGGGACAATGAGACTACAATTAGATGGCACTCCGGGGGTTAGTAAGGCACAAAATGAATTCTGGTGGGTGCACCTGCTACTAATGTGCAAAGTGGTTTCCTTTAAAAATAATAATAATAATAATAATAATACCGATTAGAAGATTTAACTGCTGCCTAGGGCTGTCTTCTGGTTGGTATTTTGTTTCCTGGATAAGAAAAAGATAAAAGCAACACTAACAGATCATCAAATCACAAGGACTGAATGACGCAGTGATGCTGAGGGCTTCCACGAGCCTTGCCTGGTCCAAAGTTGACATTAATAAATAAATAAATAAATAGAAATGCTGTTAGGAAGGACGCTCTGCGGGTGACACGTTTGCTAAATGCTGACAGATGTGATCCTGACTCCAAACCGGACTAACAAAACACAGAGATCATTAAAAATGGCGAGCTCCATGCGTTGGTCCTTCATACAATGAAGCAGCAAATCCCCGCGCTGCCTGCCAGTGCAAGGCGAGCCCCATGCGGGCCTTGCTTGCCGCAGCAGCAACTACCTGCCAGCACTTCCACAAAATTCCACGTTACCAAATGGCAAACGGCAGCACATTAACCACCTTAAAACTAGCAATATGTATAATTTCGGCCGTTTAGATCGTGATTGTCGGCAAGAATGGCTCAACTGGTTTTAGCATTGCCAATTTGGCAAATCAGGATTGACGCATCTAGCTAGCCCGCTAGCTAACCTTAGCCACAGCTTCGTCGTCAGGCCATTATTGGCTAGCTAGATTCACTAATACCAGCTAACAAGCTATGTTTAACGCCAGAGGAAAAATCAGCCCACGTAGTTCGATTCAGTACAGCTCCCTGGTATTAGGGCCAAATGGGAAGTCTGTATGTGAGGTAAACAATAATTGTTCAAATGTAAACAAAGTTCCACTCCAGGGAAGGCCCAACTGGCTAGCTATGAATCGATCGTTGCAAAATATAAGCCACCATTTTGGAACACCACACACCCCCTTCGCTAGCATTAGCTTATTAGCTAACTAGCATGCTAGCCTGCAAATGAACGCAAAGGAGTAGACCTTGGGGCTAATTGTCTAGCTTACTGTTAGCTGTCCCGCTAGTGAAGTTATCAGTGCAACGTCATTTCATCTGCGTGATTAATGCAGAGCGGAGTAAGAGAGGCTTTGCGCTATCCACACAAAATGCATTTACAACAAAATAGCTCCACCGACTCACTGTTTTCAGCACCAAATTGACAGATATCGTCTCAGTAACGTTAACCGACAACGTACTTTGCAGGCCCACAGACATTCACAAGCCATTAACGTTACACCATCCGTGCTACTTGACATGCTAACAGTGGCAAATAGCATACTCGTACTGTGTTCAGAGGTTATTAACGGCCTTTTTTTCACCAGCTAGCCCAGTTAACGTTATAGTATTTTATTAATTTGCCATTTAGTCACGTTGCCGCTGACCCGCAGGTACCGATAAGTGTCAAAATGAGCTCAAAAGATCTGAAATGAAGTAGCGGCACCATTTACCTAGCGGTGGGTCATTAATTGCCATGTTAATTGCCAGTCAAGGCCAGAGAGACAACCACACTGTTTACAAACACGTAAAACAAACCGGTGGGACTAGGAAATCCACGTTTAACGTTACATGTGTTAACGGTGGTGCTATGGCTGCGTCGGGTGAGTCGTCCACTCATAGCAAAAAAAAAGCATCAACAAAAAATGGACAGTTTAGCCAACACGATGTAAAAATACCGCCTCCGAGTCCGAATTGACGGTTCGTGTGGCTGAACTATGTAACGCCTCTGGTGAATATCAGCTCTTTTCTGGTATTTGCAAACACACAAAACAGCTCTGAGTAAAGAAACGCTACATTCGCGATAACGCAAATGAGGTCAGCTACACACAAGTATGCTGCAATGGACGCACCATCAGCACAATTGTAGCCGGCTATCGCAGCTAGCTTTAGGCCTTCGTGTTTACTGTAAAGTTGAGCTCAGCTTGCGCCATAAAACTTCATGCATTTCTCACGCAGCCGAGAAATTATAACATATAACGTGTGAATGTGCCCGCCGCCGCGTCCCGTGGCCGTTCCTTACCTTCCATCTCCATATCCTCGGGTTCGCTGAGCTGTTGCTCGCCGGCTTTCTGCTGCTGTTGCTGAGTGTGGTGGTGGTGGTTCATGTTGGCAACTGTTGTTGTGATGTGGGGCTGCCGGGTATCTTTGTTCCCCTCGACCTTGTCCAGGGTCGGTTCAGTGGGGAACCGGGTTCTGGGCTGCTGGTGGGGTGTTGGAGGATGCGGAGGTGGGGTAGACAGGTCGAGCCTTGGCGGCTGGGCCTGCTCTATCACGACCTCGGCCTTTTCTGCTGTCAGCGCCGGGGATTGAGGAGGGGAGGTCGGCGGGGGAGCAGGCAGAGAAACGCGGACGTATTTGCTCGCTATTCGCCCAATCTCGGCGCCTTGATGGGTGCGAGTCGCTAACGGCGGGGGACAACTAGGGCTCCAAGAAGGGAGGCCCGGTGAATTAGCTAAATCAATCCGGCTTTACCCCGGGAAATGTGGGGCAATAGGCGAGGTGAGAAAGACAACTCACACCACAACCTGCAGCCGGAGAAACAAATACCCTGTTTATAGCTAAGCTACCTGACACAGGGCAGCCAACTGACGATATAGGTACAAAAACAATGAAAACAATAGGCTCGTTTGCTACCGACACACATTCAACAACTTTGCCTGCAATATCCCCAGTCCGTGTGCTCCTCCGATTGTCCCTCGTCTGGGGGAGAGCGGAGAAAAAAGCTATCCATTCAAACCAGCTTCCAATACGGAATAGCACTAATTTGGAAGTTCGCGGAGACGAGAGTTGCCACGGCCCGACACAAAAACAATTTACCCGCACATCAAACCGCCCTAACACGATAAACAGCAAAATACGGCGCCTCGTCGCATTTCTAACCTCTTGTTCCTATGGAGAAATTTGCCCGGTCATAGCCTGTGCGCCTCTCGCTCGCTCCCGTGGTTTGTGATGTTGAAGTCGAGGCAAATCTCAAAATGGCGGTCGCGCTCTTCTCTGAAATGTCACATCCGCATGGAGATCCAAACACCGAGACGGCCTGCAGCTCACTGGCTGCTAGGAAGGGCCCTGCGAAACCGTAGCCCAACCCCGGCGAGTCTTACACCGATGTTACATGATACGGATTAGGCATATACGTCTCTGACAAGGGGGAAATTGTTTATTGATACTAGCGGACTGGAAATGGTGGGAATGACAGCGCGCTCTCACCGATGAGCGAAGGATGCCCGGGGCTCCCAATCAGGCCCCTATCGATCTACAGATTAAGCGACCTGAACGAGAAATCACTATAAGGGTCCGATAGGGATTTAAAGTATGTCTGCTGCACTCAACAGTGAGTTCAGACAAACGCACATCGTGGTATTCCTTTATCCCCCGTGGTGTCAGTATCATATTCCCATAATATTCCTATAGGGATCTACAGTTTGTCTGTGGTACTAAATTCTCAAAAGTGAGTTTTAGGTGGTATCACTATAATATTCCTACAGTATTCTTGTAGGGGCTTTTAGTTTTGCTGTAGTAATTGTATAGTGTCCTAAAATGTACTATAGGGTTAATATATAGTTTATAGTTCTTCCTAAGAGGAACTCAGAAGTTTGGCCTTGGTTATGAAGGACTACAATTTTGGTCAGTTATATAGTTTCATACTGACGTATGATATCATACTAAATATGACTCACATAAGTGATAGCACGATAGCCTGATGTGTATTAGATGAAAACCTACTTGACTTCAAAGGAGTTTAGACTAACAGCTATATCCGGCCGGCTTGTTTCAATTACAGTATGTCTCAATGTCTAGTAGTTCAATTAACCAGACCATAAATCAACTATTGGATATAGCGAATTATTGGTTGCATTGTTTTAATCAACAAGGTTGATTAAAACCTTGTTGATTACAGGTACAGATTACAGGTTTGGCTGTAACCTTAAGAGAAATAGCTATAGTATTTATGTGGTATTTTACAAAGGCGATAAAGCCATAAAGGAGAGGTTACTATAAACTCACTAGATTACCAGATACCAGAATTGGACCCTTTAAAATATTAATGGAATATTATAGTAGTACCATGGGAGATAAAATATACTATAAAGTATGATAAGGTCAGTGTAAACTCACCTGAGTACTAGAAACACTCTACTCTACTGTAAATCCCAATAGGAATATTATCTTGACACCACATGAGATAAAATTATCATCATGCATGATAAGGTCATTATAAACTCACTACTAAGATGAACCAAACACACTTTAAGTCCCTATGAGAATAACAGAGGGACACTGTAATGATACCATAGGAGGTACAATTGCTATGGAGTTAGTTTAGTTTAATATATCTACCCAAGTCCCTATAGGAATATTATAGGAGGAGTTCATAGGAGATACATTTACCCCACAGTACGATACGGGCACTATACACCCACCATTGAGTACCACAAACACACTTCAAGCCCCTTTAGGAATATTATAGTGTTTTTTCTTCGTGGGGTAACGGTTATGTGCAGTTAAATTGGAAAGGCCTTTCCATCAGAATAATCGTAGCTACAAACCTAAAAACAGGTCAGCTTTCAGATTATGGGCCGGTGGCGTCATCTACTGGAGGAGCGTGGTACTGCACCGGCCTGTTGTAACCAACTGTGGGGTTCAATATTGAGCTGACTCACTCCCGTTTATCCTACCTATCGTCTCATCGGGTGTCCAACAGATGATGTGTGGTTTATAATGCAGCAGGTCCACAAATCCCTTCTCCAGCAGCGACTCTTATCACCCCAGACGAAAAACCACTGAAATGTTCCTTTAATATTCCCGCAGGGGCTAGTAGGGCCGGTTTCATAGTCACGGTTTAAGCCTAACCCTCGACTAAACTCTGTTTTTCAGTGAAGATTCGCGTTGGGTGAAAGTTTTTAGTCTAGAACTAGGCTTAAGCTTTGTCTGTGAAACCAGTCTGTGGTAGTCAGTAATGACTTTATAGTGACCTTATCGTATTTTATGGTATTTTTATATTTTAAGATATTTATAATATTCCTATTGGGGCCTATAGTTTTGCTGTGTTATTTATATAGTATCCTTATAAAACGTATTATAGGATTATTCTATTTATTTTTCACAAGGGATGGATTACTTACAGAGGGGGTGGTAGGCCTTAAACTACCTTTGTTTAGCTGAAGAAGGTAGATATTAAACACTCAAACTGCTGGCGAGACCAAGGCGACCTTCAACGCGAGCAGAAAGGTGGGCGTATTAAACCGTATTGATATGTGAAAATTGATGTTTGCCTCAAATAAATACCCACTTCCCCCTTCTATAGCGTTCACTGGCGCTGTACAAGAGGCATATGCCTCTTATTTCTAGCACTGTGTAGTTTATGATAACGCTCGCACTCTCATGCAAGCTTTAGTAATGAGGAATTTTCATGGAGCTTCTTTTGTGCCATTTCAGTGACGGATGTGTCGTTGAGCCAATGAAGCCTTGAGCTGAAAATCCAGGCCCAACCCGCAGTGTAATTGTAGCCAATTGCCGTTGACAGTTTGACAGAGGGCTGGGCTAAAACGCATAACAGGCTAGTCTGTCTTGTATATAGTCCAACGTCGGCAAGTAGGAAAAATAGTTTAGCGTCTTTTCACAGACCCGAGTGGAGGTTGAGACAGTGTTTGGCGAAATAGTAAAAACACTAATAGTATTCATGAATATACTTACGTAATTTTTTACCCTGTCTAGCTATTCATCTTTTAGCACATCGAAGCTGCATTTTCCATAAGTTTCGGTGTAGTAAATGGAGGAGAAGAAGGAAGACGGAGACTCGGAGATTCAGGAACACGGACCCGAGCATTGGTTCTCAAAATGGGAGCGGCAGTGTCTGGCCGAAGCGGAGCAAAGAGAGCCAAACGAGGAGGAGGCCGATAACGACCAAGACAAACTGTGGCATCTCTTCCAGAACTCTGCCACTGCTGTTGCACAATTATACAAAGGTACAAACCAGTGTTTTCTGTTTCATAGTTTAGCCAACTTCGTAGTTAGTACCGTTAGCTAGTTAGCAAGCTAGCTAGCTGCATAGCGAACGTTACTGAGAACTGACGTTAGTTTTCACTAGAATGCTAACTAGCTTGTTAGCTAACCTGCTAGCCAGAGCGATGTAGCAGCTGATTGGAGCAAAGCTAAATTTAGCATGTGTTAGCGACAAAGAGAACGGATCGCCTCTTATTTTCCGATGTACAACTGTTTTACTTGCTAACCAACTTTAGCTAACGTTAGTTTGTCTAACATAACACACCAACATAGCTAAAGGTACCTATTGATAACTTGATCAACATATTCCTTGCTGTCAACGAACGTCGTCAACTGTGTTTACTAGCAACTAGCTAACGTAACGTTAGCCAGGCTAAGTGCAAGTACAAAATGGCGATGGTAACAACAATCATAGATACGCGACATTCTCTGATGACAGATTGCCTCTGCGCTGTCAGTGATACCTTCTGTTTTACTCGGGGGCCGTGTAACTTTGCTAACATATGAACGTTGGTAGTTAAAGAACTGCCCTCGGCACTTAGCTTACTTGGCTTTCAAACACCTGGTCTGCTGCTGAGTGAGCAGTTTTATTAGCAACGCGTAGCTAGCGTTACAATCAAACAAAATGGCGAGGATATTATTAGTTGGCTATGGATTTATTAGTTTGTCTAAAATATCATCCGGCTGTGTTGTCTACGGTCATTTCAAACTCTTAATTTAAGCCAACTCAACTAAACTTATTGAGTCAATCCACGTCGCTAAGTATGTTGGCCATGGCTTTGCAACTTTACTGCTGAGAGAGCAGATAAGTTGGTGTGTCGGTGCTTTCTTACTAGCAAGCTGCCGAGTTGGCCATCTAGCGCTGGCTGACAGTTATTTTTACGCCAAAGCCTGTCTCTGCAATTCTAGATGCAAGACAAAATGGCGAATGAAAATGATCTTCGTGTCAACCCTATAATCTGCAGCTCTCATGCCTCTCAGACGTCTTGTTGTCATGTGGTCATATGGTCACATTAAACTTTTATTATCATAAGGATTTTGGCATGAAGCAAAGTCTAGTGTACACATTGGCCATTGTGAGGCAGTGTGTCTTGTTCATGTATCCAAACACATTTCCCCTTTCTTCCCACAGACAGAGTATGCCATCAACAGGGTCTGTCGTTGTGGGTGCCCTTTCAAAATGCCGCTACGGCGGTCACCAACCTCTACAAAGGTAAGCACATCTTTTTTTACTCCCAATCCTTGTTTTCAGTTTGACTTTTATTGATTTGCCACCTGCCTCTGTTGTTTTTTGGGACTCATACCATTAATCTAGACTGTAGCGGGCTATCTTCCTGCTTGTAAATGTTTGTTTTTATTGACTGGCCCATCTGGTGAAATGGTAAACAGACCTGGACATATTTCTCTTATCAGCTCCACATCGATCATATCTGTCTGTCGGCTGTAGGGCTTTTTCTTGAAAGAGTGAAAGAGACTTCCTTTGTAGGGTAAAGGGACAAAACGTGGCTTAAAGTCTAGACTTGACCAATACAGATGGAACATGTAGCTTTTTTTTTTTAAATCTGTGAAAAAGAGATCACTATATGGGCTCTAGTTTTGAATCTAGATTTGTCTCTCCACCTCTGGAGAAACAGGCATGAGATTTAAAGGTAGATCATGCTAGTACTGCTAGCCAGTGTTGGCTGGCTGGTACCTTTGCAAGTGAGTAGCTCTTCCTCAAAAGCTGTCAGTCCTGTTTTTTCCAGCGTGCACAAAGACACAAGGAAAAACAACTATTTACCCATAATAGTTAGATTTACAAATGTTTTGCTGTTGTACTTGTGATGTAGATCTGGGTTTGTTAATAAAGAAGAGGGTGGATTTATTCGTTGTGTTGGTAGTTTACTTTTGATCCTGGTCTTTGTGAATTATGAAGTCAAGTCTACAGCACTGACACTGTCGTACAGAACAAATTCACTTTGGCGTCCAAGATCATGTGTATTTTTTTCACATTGCTTATTCCCATGTTGTTCACCCTCACCACCACAGAGAGTGTGGAGGCCCACCAGAGAAGCTTTGATCTGGGCATCCAGATAGGCCACCAGCGCCGTAACAAGGTTTGTTTTATTCTTTTGAATTCTTTGTGATGCGCCTCACATTCACAAAACAGATGAAGACCCTCTACACAAGTAAAAGGGATAATGTAAAATGCTGAGAAAAGCACCATTGTAGACTTTGTTGGCAGTCAGAGTTAATGAAATGTTGTTTTTCCCCCTGATTGATGGATTATTATTGGGTTGGTTCACAGGACGTGCTGGCCTGGGTGAAGAAGCGCCGGAGAACCATCCGCAGGGAGGACCTGATCAGCTTCCTCTGCGGTAAAGCCCCGCCACCCAGGAG
>CABFOQ010009706.1:2721-18982 GCA_900660455.1 Gephyroberyx darwinii | reverse complement strand
TAACTGTCTACCTATGCACATTGGGACCTTAACCACGGAAAATGCTTTTATTTCACCCAAATGTGAGTGTTGCTGATGACAGCTTCACCGCCGCCCGGCCACGGTCGGTTCAGGGGAGGTGGGACGCCACATGATTTGAAATTAAATGAACTCACTGAAGTTCACACCCCCGTTTTCAGCATCTCTTTTTGCTTTTGAATGCGAGGCTGCGGTTAACAGCCACGTGAGCCGAGGATACTGTTAGCCTGCTATTGTGAGATGTCGTTGCAGAGTGGTTTGAGTATCTATCTCTATCTTAAAGGAGTGTTGCATCCAGGGTAGAAAACTGCCCGCAGGTGAATTGTAGCTGTGGCTGGTAGTTTTGTCTACCCCGCAGGTAACTAACCAGGCTCCTCGTTTCCGGTAAAGCCTGAATTTGACGCTTCACGCTCCATTGACAGGTATCAAATGAATATCGTGCTATCAGTCGGTCAATGACGGAGTGGGAAGTTAACATCAGCCAGCAGAAAAACGCCTTACGACGCACGACAGAAAAAGGTAGAAGCGAAGAACGAATGCAGCTGCTCCTGCAGGCCGGTGGATTCACTGATAAAAGAATAAAAATCTTGATCTTGACTCAGAAATCCTTTATTAGCGTCACATAACCAACATGTTTCTGTCTTTACTGACTTGCTGAAAATGCATCCTCTCCTTATCTACTCCACCAACCCTCTGATGATTGGCTGATGTCCAACTAGTCTCTGTTCTGTTTCAAATCTCCGGTGAGCTGGTAAAAGACTGAAAGCGGTCGGTGAGTTTTGAAACCAGCGAGCGCTGCGGCCTGCGAACACAACGTTAGTTTCCTGCCCTGGTCAGCGGTGTCGGCTCTGTTCAAACCCAAGGCTCATGATGAAGTGTGTGAGTGCACGTGGTTGCAACCTTGCTTTTGCTTTTTGCCGTTTTATTACCGTCACTAATCATAAACCGCTTCATGAACCGGGTCATAACCGGGTCATAACCGGGTCATAACCGTACTATTTAGATAGTTTATCATTTCAGCTCCAAGAAAAACAACCCAATAAATTGCATCTACAAATTTCACTGCTTAACGAAATGCTTCCTGTTTCCTGTTTGTCACACGTTTCATTCCCAGCAGGTTTCGATCTGACACAGCCGCGCTTTCGATCGAGCCTGGTAAATATTTATACGGCCGGTGACGGTGTCCGGTGCCACCGCCGGGCACAAAGGTTTTTTACAGCGCAGCAACATTCACACACCGAGCTGCTGAGCCAGCAAGCTGCAGGCTTTGTGGGTTCGCCTGATGCCAGGTGGAGAGAGAGCTGCCTCGACCCGGCCGACCCTCCTCTGTGTTTGTGAACGGCTCACACACCTTTACAACGAGGTGAACGGACCGACTCACCGGGGGGGAACAGAAGCATTGAAATGGATGAAAACGAAAAGGGATCAAATCAAAGTTTATTTGTCACGTGTGGTCATCGTACAATGTACAGTGAAATGCTTTGACACTGACTTCTTAGATTGAAGCATAACATATAGAATATATAGAAATGAACAGTAACAATATTGGACATAATATATAAAAGAATGGGCCAAGAATATATACATGATGGGTTTGTGCTGTACAGTTAAATAGAATATATATATATATATATGTATATATACACACACTCACTCTGCCTAGAAGGCCAGCATCCTGGAGTCGCCTCTTCACTGTTGACGTTGGGACTGGTGTTTTGCAGGTACCATTTAATGAAGCTGCCAGTTGAGGACCTGTGAGGGGCCTGTTTCTCAAACTAGAGACTCTGATGTACTTGTCCTCTTGCTCAGTTGTGCCCCGGGGCCTCCCTTCTCTTTCTGTTCTGGTTAGTCCAGTCCAGTTTGTTCTGTTCTGTGAAGGGAGTAGTACACACCGTTGTGTAATCTCCAGTTTCTTGGTATTTTCTCTCATGGACTAGCCTTCACTTCTCAGAACAAGAATAGACTGACGAGTTTCAGAAGAAAGTTCTTCTTTTCTGGTCATTTTGACACTATAATCAAACCCACAAATGCTGATGCTCCATATACTCAACTAGCCTAAGGAAGGCCAATTTTATTGTTTCTTTAATCAGTTTTAACAGTTTTCAATGATCAATTACCTTTTAACATGATAAACTTGGATTAGCTAACACAATGTGCCTTTGGACCACAGGAGTGATGGTTTCTGAAAATGGGCCTCTGTACGCCGATGTAGATATTCCATTAAAAATCAGCTGTTTCCAGCTATGATAGTTATTTACCACATTAACAATGTCTAGACTGTATTTCTGATCAATACAATATAATTGTATTGTAATTGATAATTGATACAATACAAAATACAATATACTCAACTTTACATTAGTGGTGTTTGGTTTACCCACACCTCTATGAACAGAGTTCCTATGCAGGTCTGGAGCTGCTGAGCTGCACAAAGCCTCTGGAAAATGAAGGAGTAAAGTTTTGACCTGGTTCACATTAAACTAGATGGTCTGTAGTTCTCGACCCGCCGCTCCTCGTATACCGTGAAATGTATTTTTGTGAAGAATAATCTTCAGCTCCAGTGTGATTGGTTCTGACAGCGACTGGCAGCATGCATCACCCTGAACACGGAGGAGATGAAAGTAGAAACGTGTTCTACTATATCTGAAATGTTTCTGAGCACCAACAGCAAAACAAACAACTCTGATGCGTCGTGATGTTTCTGCCCCGCTGCACCCTGGGACTTACCCTCCTTCATGTAAGGTGCTATACAGTAAAGAGTACCTGACTGAGGCGAGGTCCGTGAGAAAAGGATCCGTTCAAGAACATTAAACATTAATTGGTGCTGTTCTGAAGGTGTGGTCCCTGGTTGTTCTGAAGGTTTGGTCCCTGGTTGTTCTGAAGGTTTGGTTCCTGGTTGTTCTGAAGGTTTGGTTCCTGGTTGTTCTGAAGGTTTGGTTCCTGGTTGTTCTGAAGGTTTGGTCCCTGGTTGTTCTGAAGGTTTGGTTCCTGGTTGTTCTGAAGGTTTGGTCCCTGGTTGTTCTGACGGTTTGGTCCTGGTTGTTCTGAAGGTGTGGTTCCTGGTTGTTTTGAAGGTTTGGTCCTGGTTGTTCTGAAGGTTTGGTTCCTGGTTGTTCTGAAGGTTTGGTTCCTGGTTGTTCTGAAGGTTTGGTTCCTGGTTGTTCTGAAGGTTTGGTTCCTGGTTGTTCTGAAGGTTTGGTTCCTGGTTGTCCTGAAGGTTTGGTTCCTGATTGTTCTGAAGGTTTGGTTCCTGTTTGTTCTGAAGGTTTGGGTCCTGGTTGTTTGCGGCGTGCTGACCTGATTCACCCTCCTCTGTTTTAATTGACCACTCGACCTCCGAGTGCAACTTGAATCAAACTCATCAAATCTCATTTCCATGTCAAACCTTTTGCAGGTACCAGCTGTTGAGCCTCGTTGAGCAGCTTTCAGATCTGTTTTAATGGTGAAGACATCAGCAGGCTGACACAGGTGGTTTTATTTTCGGACCACTTGAAAACCGTCTGGTTACTTCAAGAATAGATGACATAACAGTTTTGTTCGCAGTGAGATGATTCAAGCTGTGGCACGGATTATTTTTTATACACAGGAATGAGTTTTTTTTCATAAAACACAGATACAGTACTGTAAAAAAAGTAAAAAAAAATCTGTAAAGCGAAGGTTAGGTTAGGTTAGTAAGGTCAGAAAGGTAAGAAAATGACGACACATATGCGTCTTGGTTTTGACATCAAGGATGAACTCCAGTGTTTTTCCAACAGGAATAGGGTTCTTCACGTGTGTGACAGAACGGTTCCTGCAGCGATTGCCTATCGCCTATGACACAGTTGATGAAATACAGTACGTCAAGGCCTTGTATTCATCTGATGCATTCAGACACAGATGTAAAAGGGACACTGTCCAGCCAGGCCCTTGTGGCAGCGGAGATAAGAGACTGTGAAGGCCTTTGAACCACGGAGCATCAATGACAAGTTCTTCTTTACCTCCTCACAATCAAAGCGACCAATTCCTTTTCCCCGGCAACCAATCAATCCACTACCCTATTTACAGTGATCTCTCTTTGAGCCGATATGTCTGATGTTCCTCCTGAACGCTCCCAGACCATTTGCATGGCAGCCTTTGACCAGGCCAGCTGCTGCCCTTTTCCTTTCTTCATGTTGAATTCTAATCATTACTTTCAAAGGAAAGCGTCTGCTCAGCTCCTCTGTCAAGTGTCGGGATGGGGAGGAGGCCGCCGCCGTCCGACGCCCACTCAGTCTTCTTAACACTTTCCCTCCACCGGCCAAGAGCACTTTCCATTAGCGCCCCGCTCCTTCAAGTTTGGAGAACATAGCACATGGAAGAAGGAGGTAAGGATCAGCTGTGGAAGTTGGGATTCGTTAGTGTTTCGTTTATTTGCTAAACAGAAGAGAATGAAAAGTATCATGAAGCTTCATGCTGGTTTGTTTTCTGGATTGCTTTATTCCAAAAATAGGTCTCCATCATTTGGAAAAACTCATACCTACTGTTAGAAAATCATTGATGGATTGTAAAGTACATCATGGGTTACCATTGAAGTTAATATATTTGCTTTTAGTACTCATGTACAGTTTTCGGATGATATAAAGCTTCTGCAGGTGAGTTCATAGTACACGGCATAGTACATAGGATCAAACCGATGATGGCAGGGTCTTTTAAGGGAATTAAAGGATGATTTACTTTTGCTTTTCTGAAAATATAATTGATTTTTGTTTCTTTTGGTGGTTATTTGCCTTGTGATCACCGACTGGAGGTCCGACTGATTACTGAATACTTCTGTCTAGAGTTACATAATCCACTTTGGTATATCTGTGGATATGTACAATTTTGCTAATTGTACTTGTTTAAGTGTGTAATGCTTTCAGGCACAACCTCAAATCTAAAAGTGTTGTTTAGGATAAATGGCATCACACAACAAACAATCTGCAATGGAAAACCTCTAATGAACATAGAAATGTGTCAGTGGATCTATGGGCTACTAGTTATTGATGTTTTTTTGTTTTTTTCCTAAAATGAGATATCACGACAGAATGACAGATAACACAAAATCACAACTTATGGCACTTTTTTAAAGGCTGGTAGGTAACTGAAGTCACCGGCTAACAGAATAACACTTTTACAGACTATTCAATATTGATTGATTGATTGATTGATTGATTGATTGATTGATTGATTGAGTGATTTTGAACAATGACGTCCTGCTAGTGATGGATGTGTCTGTGGATTGTGGTTTATGTTCGATTCTCTCAGCCTTTCTGATTTCCATGTTGAGTAGAATAACATCAGGGGGGTTCACATCTGCTGCTGACAGCTGAACGCTGAGGCCAGGACAAACAAATCCCGCTTGTTTTTCTCCAGACATGTTCGGCCAGAAATAACTTTTCTTTTTGTGTCACTGGACCACGGAGCAGGAGGGTTCAGAGGCAAGTCAACCTTATGTATAAAATGTATGTATGTATGTATAAAATATTTTTTAATAATGTCACAATAATGTGTTTTACAGAGAGCAAACGACATAAATACAGATAAAAAATGGATAAAAACAATTTATCAAAGTGTGTGCGCTCGCCCACACCTGTATGGGTGAGTTTTAAAAGAATAGTTTATTTCTAATGCAAAATTACATATTTGTTTCCTCACTGTGAAGACAAAGAACAACAGTGTGAAAATTCACTAAAATCAACAGTTTTTTACTGTTGTTTTCTCAAGATCAATGACTATTAGATTTGTTGACATCCCTGAACTGCTTTGTCCAAGATGGTAGAAAGACAGTTAGCCAGGATTTATCAGACGTTCCCACCTCGCCTTGGTCATTCGGGGCTCCTCATACAGCCCAGCCCTACCTAATGCTGACCTACCTGATGTTATAAGATGTTATGTTATAATCTCATCGGGTTGAGACACTTATGTGACGTGCCATGAAAATAAAATAGGTCATTCATGGACCGTCCTGGTAGCTCAGTAGCTCTGTTGCATGTCATCCCCCTCTCTCCCCCATCCTTCCTCTCTTCACTGTGACTATCAAATAAAGTATATTAACACTTTATAATAAAAATAATTCAGTTTATGTTTACATGGTACAAAGCAGAACGCTGTGTTTCAGTTGCAGCTCCACGCTGATGCTATGAGGCTGATTCTGGTCAAACCCACCAACACGACACGACGTCTCGACTCAACGGGTGAAGTCTTCCAAGATGGGGACCGTGAGCGCTGCAACTCAGGAGCTCCATCACCGCCGACGAAAACCCCTGAGGTGTTGCGTTATCAATACCCAGGAACCTCCCTAGAGCCCTTGACGCCCCAGCAGGAGACGAGTCTGTGCTGCGTTTCATCGGCACCTCGGGGGAGATCCAACGGCATTGCTCCTACAAGACTTTCATCACAGTCTTCACCGTTGAAATCCCGCGGCACAACCTTGTCACAGTTGAGCGATCAAGACTTGCTCCTGTTTTGTGGCCAGGTTGGTAGCGGCCTAGATAATTCATCGGGAGAGAGACATGGGACCAGTACAGGACATCCAAGCCGCACTGACAGATGTGGTTGCGCCTCTCTTGATACTCACCAAATTTCAGAGGCTTCTAGTTTTCAACCGCGATCAAAGCAGGGCGCAATCCAAGACTGCCTCTCCAGTGTTTCCAACAAGAGAAACTTTTCATCTTCACCACACACCCAGCCTTTCTCTCAGATCTCCCAAGTTTCAACTACATGCCAGGTTTTTCCACAGCAAACAAACCAAGAGGATCGTTTGAAATCTGCATCTTACCACCCGCAGGACAGTCTGATGCCCCAGTGCAGCGAGGAAGAGCTTTTTCAGCAACAGCCTTGCAATCATTTTAAACTCAAGAACAACAGCCTACCAACCTGTCCAAATTTGTTCAACATACCTCTAAATTCTGAGACAAATCAAAACTTGTCAAAACTTCAGGACCAGCTGCAACCTCCTGTAAACACAGAACATCAGTGGAAAGAGCTTTTTGGCAAAGAACGACTGTTAGTTCAGCAGCATCATCAGCAAGACTCTCACTGGTTACTGAGCTGTGATCAAACTTGCCAGTCATTTGGCGACCCCGCGATTGTCCTCAAATGCCGTCACTGCTCTGAATACCCTTTCACCAGTACCCCACGAGTGAAGAGGTCATCCACACCAGCCAGTAACAGAAGTGTCCAGTCCGTCAGCCGTTCACTTGAGAATCATTGTCTGGACGAGGAGAGAGCCAGGCAAGGAGAGAGTCAGGTACATGATTTTTCTTTGTATACCCTGCAGGCCTAGAGAGGAAGGCCATTTCTCTGAATTCAGTCCATTCAATTCACTTCAAATCTTAAAGCTGCTCTCAGTTGCACTTTGCATGTTGGCGGCTCCAATTGGCAGCCAGAGGTAACTGCTTGAGAGTTTATAAGCTCAAAACCCAGAAATCCTGTAAGGTGATGTCAGTAAACTGGAGTATTTTCACAATAAAATCTTGCCTAGTGCAGCTTTATTTGTCCCATAAGAGAAATTTGGTTTGCAGACATGGATTAGATTACTATTATTTACTATTACTTTATATCACACAACCAAAAGTTAAAATGCTCAGCTGCAGAGCACAAAGCCAAATGATGCTTCCTTATTCTGGCGGCCATATTTCTCTCTGTATATGTAGTCTGATAGATTACCTACGAACTGAACTGACTCTTCATGACTTCACTGACTTTCTCATGCAGATAAATGCTCAGGGCCACCTCAGCCAAAGCGGATCAAAACTGTCCAAGTGTACTCCTCCACTGTCTGACACCATAGAAACTGGTGACATACTCAATGGGGATGCAGTGAGACCGCTGACTAGCCACAACGCTTTAAGACCCAGCCTTGCAGATCTCGACCCAGACCGACAGCCTCTTCAGCTGCTGCACAGTGCCATCCTTGAGGACGCCTTCTCCAAAGTCATCAGAGAAGATTCCACTAAGGCCAACAGCGAGAACCTAACCAGGGAGGAAGGTGGCGCACCGCAGAAGAAGTCCAAGGACATCAGCTACAGGCTGGGTCAACGAAGAGTTCTCTTTGTGAAGCGCAAACAGTTGAGCGACTATGCCTTGGTCTGTGGGATGTTTGGCATTATTGTCATGGTGATCGAGACAGAGCTGTCAAGGGGATTTTACAATAAGGTAATCCACTTCAGAATCACTTTAATCACAAAGTACAATAGATGTACAGACGGTTGGTGACATTGGTGCAGAGACGATAACTTATAGAGTTTCACAGTGCAGTCTGACAACAGGACCTGCTCCTAACCTAACCTTCAGACTCTATGCTGTCATTATTAGCGCTGCACAGGATGCCATCATGTTTTTGTCTCCATCGTCTACAGGAATCCATATATTCATGTGTACTGAAAGGCCTGATCAGCTTTTCTACCGCTGTCCTTCTTGGGCTCATAGTGATGTACCATGCAAGGGAAATCCAGGTATGTGGGCAAAATAACAGCTTTGGTTCTTTATGACCAACCATTTTTCATCACTAAATCTTATTGTTATTGTCTGTCTATTATTACAACTCAACCAAGCAAATTATCAGATTGTATTTTTGTCATTTATGGTCCATCCTGAGGCATCCTCTTCTTTCCTTTTTTTCTTTACTTTTCTTTTCTTTTCTTCAGCTCTTCATGGTGGACAACGGAGCAGACGACTGGAGGATAGCCATGACCTATGAGCGGATTTTCTTCGTCATGCTGGAGCTCCTCGTCTGTGCCATCCATCCAATCCCGGGCCAGTATGTGTTTAGCTGGAACACCCAGATGGCCTTCAGCTACACGCCGTCGGTGGTGGATGCCGATGTCGACATCATCCTCTCTGTGCCCATGTTCCTGCGCCTCTACCTGATTGGCCGGGTCATGCTGCTCCACAGCAAGCTGTTCACGGACGCCTCCTCCCGCAGCATCGGGGCGCTCAACAAGATCAGCTTTGACACTCGCTTTGTCATGAAGACCCTGATGACCATCTGCCCAGGCACTGTCCTGCTGGTCTTCAGTGTGTCCTGTTGGATCATTGCGGCGTGGACCGTGCGTGTGTGTGAGAGGTATCGGTTTCGAACTTCTGAACCTATGAAAAGGGCTACAGGAAGATGTGTAGGACAGTGGTTCTCAACCATTCTCAAGGCCCAACAAGCTGCAGGTTTCCATTGTAACCAGTCACTACACCAGCTGATGTCATAGATTAGCAGGGCTGTGGACAAGACCACCTTAGCCAAGTCCAAGTCAATTCCAAGACCAGGTCCAGTTGAGTTTGAGTTAAGACCAGGTCCAAAGGGGGTCGAGACCAAGTCACGACCAAGACCAGAGCACATTGAGATCTATTCAAGACCAAGACCAGAATAGGCAATAAACAGTTTGTCTTTCCAAATGTAAAAATACTCAAGGAGTTTCTTAAAAATGCACAGAGATGTAGATCTCTCTGCAGGAGCTCTACTAGACCCTTCAACATCCAACAATGCATAGACAGGTTACATACACAGGTTTCTACAGGTGAAATCCCTTAAATTGTATGTAGTGCTGGGAAGAAAATAAATGAAGGTGGAGCAGGTGGAGAAAAATGAAACTTTGAAACTTTTTACATAGATGGAGAAAAAGTGGAGTCAATATCCAGTAGTGGCCAAGAACAAAACAAGTCTGAATCAAGTCAAGATGGGCACAAGACTGAGAAGAGTCCAAGACGCCAGAAAAGTGGCCTGGAGACCGAGACCAGACTCAAGTGCCCTGCTGATTAGTTTGTCGCTCTCTGGTTGAAGGTGTGCAGACCAATGAAATCAGCTGCTGTCGTGTTTGGTTGGGATGAAAACCACTGATATACCAGATGGTATCCTCGGTGTAGAACTTCTCGCTTGGTCTTTAGTTTCAGTTTATTCACGTGGTAGATATCTTTTTTTGAAATAAAACCATAGTAGATCTTAGCCGTCATGCAAAACGTCTTCATCTCTCATCAATGCTACATCTCAAACTGCTGTGAGAGCCAGGCTTCCTCTTTTATCAGGGTTCACGATACACAGGAGATAACCAGTACCTTCCACGGAGCAATGTGGCTGATCTCCATCACCTTCCTGTCCATCGGCTACGGTGACATGGTCCCTCACACGTACTGTGGAAAGGGGGTTTGCCTGTTGACAGGAATCATGGTGAGCTTCCTAGTGATCCTGTCTAATGGAGGGAAAACCCACCTAATTCAGTTCACCCACATTTTTATTTGGGAAATGGAGTTTAGCCACGTTTTTAATTATGGAATAGAGTTTACCACCACTTCAGGCTTTCAGGCTTTATGACCTAAATTCATAGTACACATAGAACTAAGTATCAAATTGAAAATAGCGTCTAAACCATTACATTACATTACATTGCAGTCATTTAGCAGATGCTTTTTACAAAGGTGATAGTTGACATAATAACATAACGTAACATAACATAACAACAACAATAATAATAATAACATAACATCATAATGTTAAACCTAATAATGTTTTTCTGAAAATATAACAGCCTTTTGTTCATATGACTGGATGTTATAGTTTCCTCTAACCCAGCATGTTCGTTCTAGTAGCATAGAGATATTTCATTTTCATTACCTGATTGCTGAGGCTTTAACCCTGGCACTCTTTACCATTGTATTCTTTTTTACAGTTGGAGATCCAAGAATTAAAACTTATTCTACTGTTGCAGTCATTGTAAACTGCTCTGGATAACAGCACCAGCTAAATGGCTAAAATGTCATGTGATGTCCAAGTGTAATGCAGATGATGATGGTAATGCTCCCCAGGGCGCCGGCTGCACGGCCTTGGTGGTCGCCGTCGTCGCCAGGAAGTCGGAGCTCACCAGAGCCGAGAAGCACGTCCACAACTTCATGATGGACACTCAGCTCTACAAAAAGGTCACTTGACTCCCAGACGCACAAATGCACTGTACAGTTTGTTGTGAAGATGAACAGTGACAGCTGAGTTCAGACAGTAATAAAATCAGGATTAGGATTACTCTGCAACTCTGAAGTCTGACTTCTTAGTTATTTTGCTTTAGAAATCTGTAGATTATGAAGTCAAAAAGGCAATTCCAATTTACAAATTGTGATTTTAATGGCTATAATTGATATATAAATAATGTAAAATTAGATCCATGCCAACTGAAATCTCAAATGATTATTTTTTAAATTTCAAATATGTTCCTAAGTAATTTAAGAAGTAATCGCTGATTTATTTCAAACGTATCTGTAGAACGTGTGTACATATGTAAAATCTACATGTTATATATATGTAATGCTGTTTTCACTGTAACTGTAATGGATTACATCGTAATCACATTACTATAATCCTGTTAGATTGTAATACATTACTTCTTGAGCTTTGCGTGTTCAGGTGAAAAACACGGCAGCCAACGTGCTGAGGGAAACGTGGCTCATCTACAAAAACACCAAGCTGGTCAAGAAGGTTGATCACGCCAGAGTGCGCAACCATCAGCGTAAATTCCTTCAGGCCATCCACCAGTAGGTTCAAACGAGTCGTCAGGCGACACACGCCTTCGACTGGCATCCCACCATCACGGCTCAAATGAAACCATGTCATTGAATGTCTCACGCTTGCAGCAGATTCGTCGAGACTCTTGTTCTGGTTGTGGTTCTGATCTCTTTTCTCTAGACTACGAAGAGTCAAAATGGAGCAGAGGAAACTAACCGACCAGGCAAACACAGTTGTTGATCTTGCAACGGTTTGTGTATTTCACAAATTATTACTGGTAGTAAATTAACAACAGCTGGCAAATGTACCTTGTAACTTTCTTTACACCAATGATTGAAATGACAATTTGTAGAACAGTGTGTGTTTGTTTGGCAGGTAATATAGTGAAAGTCCTTGAAAATGTCACGACCCTTTCTTGACTATTATTATATGAATGTACCAAAGAGTATTTACACGTTTAGCTGTGACTCGTCCTCCCTGTCGCTCCCCAGACTCAGAGCATGATGTACGATCTGGTGTCAGAGCTGCAGCGCCGAAGCGAGGACCTGGACAGGAGGATTGTGGCTCTGCAGGAGAAACTGGACTCCATCCTGCTCAGTGTGCAGTCGCTGCCCGTTGTGCTTTCTCAGGCCATAACAAAGCAGCAGAAGGACTTCCTGGACGACCTGGCCTACCGCGTTCGTTTCCTGACGTCCTCCCTGGGCTCCGAGTGTTGTTCAGTTCCTGCCAGGCAGCTTTGTTCGGCCTCCACTGCACCAGAGACTCCATACAGCTGATGGGCCGACCCAGTGGGTTGCGGCTCTTTTGTAACCTTGTTTTTATCCGGTCAGGGTTTTCTGAGCTTTTTCAGCATCGCCCCTCACCACATTCATACAGCGACACACATTCACCCCTGGGACTCAAGGGAACTTCCCTGGTAGTTGTTGAGGAAGGGGCGAGCGCTACTCATTTTCTCAGATTGAGGGACTCAAACCAGCAACCTTCCACTCACTAGCCCACTTTTCTACACTGCTAGCCAGGAGTTCTTGTGTTTTCATGCCATGGACCGCTAAGTAGACAAACGTTAGCCAACGGACCCCCATTTGATAAGACTTTGTCCGTATGGAAAGATTGTTGTTGTTACAAATGGCTTCATGCAGAATTACATAACTGTCTACACTGTATGTAGAAAGATAACATGGGTGAGAGTGAAACCTACGATAACAGCGTGTCATCCCTCCTCTCCCAATCTTTCCTATCTTATAGATTCTGTAACAGATCATTACTAGTGAATTAAATAAAGGTGAAATTAAATTAATCATCATCTTGCTGGGGAACCCCTGGTACCCCCTCAAGGACCCCTGGGGGACCTCAGACCCCACATAAAAACCCACATTTTCAAACTATTTCATAGCTTTCAAGGTTATTTCAGATGCTTGTGTGCAGGCGAATCATGTTTTTTTGACTGTTAACCTACAAGCCTGCAAGCATTTAATTCAGCAAACCCAAGATTGGTTGGACTGGAAAAGGTGCTCACAACTTTATAGATGGCAGCTTTGAAAATTGGATGGTGATTTTGGGGAAATTGGCCCATTGATCAGTTTACCCTTCATGTGACGACTGGCAGAAAAAAATCAACACCAACTCTGGATTCCTAAAAGGTCTATCTTCTTACGTTAGATAATGCTAGCTAACAAACTGTATGCTAAGGTGTTAGCATGTGACCAGGATGGAGAGATCTACCAGAGATCCAGAGGTCAGTGCTTTAAAGTTAGAGTGGATTTGTGACCATGATGCCGGCGGTTTGAATGCTGGACCGGCTGAGAAAATGAATGAGAAAGGCTTCCTTCTCCCTTCCTCAGTAACCACGGTGGAGGTGCCCTTGATCCCACAGCTGCTCCAGTTGACTGCATGCCAACCAGTAGAGGCCTGTGGTTGTACTGGGCAGCTCCCAGCAGTGAACGTGTGGCTCTCTATGAATGAGAAGCAGGGCGGTGTTGAAAAAAAAAGAGCAATAAAGGTTTAAAAAGAAGATTAAAAATGTAATGGATGGACCAGATCTTGTCGTCCTGCAGCCCCTTTGGGTTTGAAACATTAGTAGATTAGATGTTTCTCAGATGTTTCTCTCACAGGTGATGCATACCTTTACATTACATTACATTTAGCAGACGCTTTTATCCAAAGCGACTTACAATAAGTGCATTCACCATAAGTAGGCAAGAGAACTACTAGTCACCAGAAATCATAAGTGCATTTCCTTCCTAAACAAGCATCTAAGAGCAGAACCAGTGCTAACCTTGTTGTAGTTGATGTGTGCAGCCGCCACACAAGCACTTTTCTTATACCAGCTTATAACTTTTTAATGCAGATACAAAAGCCTATTTATGAAACTGCTGTAAAGAAACTTTTTGTGTTCATCTCAGTAAATCTGTCTGTTCAGCTACGCCTCACTCGTTGTGGTTTCTTTATATGTTCCAGTGACAGGACCGATCCAAATCACTGTTAAAGTCAGAGTTTTGTTTCATTCTATAATTAGGACACATTCAAAACAGATCTATAGCTTTTTGGAAATGAGCTCTTCAAGCGTTTGTCAGGTCAAGAGGCCGGTTGTCCACCAGGTGGAGGAAGGCTGGAAGTGATCAGATGTGATGTTGGCAAGCCTCCACCAACAGAGGCAATTCAGTAAAACACAGTTGAGCTGACCAGCAGAGACCTGGCAGGAGACAAGTGGTAGTCTGCCCGTTTTATTTTGTAATTGCTCTTTTTATTGAACTGTGTGGAGCAATTTGGCAAGCACACACTCTCTCTATTTATCAGAGTCTGTTATTAATGGCACATGTTGTTCAGTTGAATACGTGTCCAGGTCTTATTTCTGCCTACAACTATCACTTAGGACCGATACTATCTGGACATTTCTGATCTGGGTCTTTATTCCTCAAAGGGAAGTGGATCAACAAGCAGCCAAGCTTCATATTCAACATTTCACTGGTTGGAAAATAAATATTATCAACACATTTCCAAAACTATATGTGTGTGTTCCATTTTCCTTCACTTTTCCAGGCCACGAAAACACTTTTTTATTCCAAGACTCCTCCAGGTTTTCCACGACCGTAGGAACCCTGTTAATATCAGATACTACTGGGGATTTGACGTTTTTCAGCGGTGTCAACCCATTCTCCCGCCAAACTGAAGGAGATCTAATGGCACAAAATTAATCAGCAACAGTACAAAAGTCAACGTGCTTATCGTCGAGGTTTACCGTGTTGAACCGATGATTTCAACAATGAAGTAAACGCGTTAAGAAACCAAAGAGTGATACAGTTGCGCTTTAACCACAACACGAGCTGTACCGTTGAGGTTGTTTACCAGGATCATCTCTGTCTCTCAGGCTACCGAGATATAGTGCTTTATTTACACGATCTCGCGATAACTTGTCGGAAGCGAGCTGCACCCACGAGAACGTCGTTTCGCGCGCTGAGGCTAAGCTCCGGTCACTTTCCAGATTGACAGCTATTCTAGCCTATTAGCAACAGCTACCGATACAAACGCAGCCAATAGTGAAGCACATCTTTTGAGGCAGGCGGGGAAACAAAGTATTGAAGAATAACTCATTGATCCAGTCTTCAACAAGGCACAGAGTTGGTCGTGCAAACTGTACCAAGAAGTTGTTTGGGGAAAACGTTGTGCGCAATACCTTAAACGTCAATTTCTTGTTTGCATTTGGAGGAATCAACAGGTAAAGTACTATTGTCTGTTGATAACTTTTAAAAAGCGTGCTTACTGATATTGATACCCCGCTAGCTAGCTTACTAGCTAACTTGGCAAAGTCATTACCTCGTTTCTGGTTGGCTTACTAGCTAGCCAAATGTGTAATTCAAGTTAATTGATTTAAAATAAAATCGCAATTCAATTAACTGGTTAATTATTATTATTGTTTTGATCCACTTTGATTGCTTCGGAATAGCTAACCTAACAGTTGCAAGTTCTGTGACAATAAGTTGCGCCTGTGTAGTCTGTAACGTGGTTTGCTGTCAGCGCTATTATGGGTGGATGTTGAACTTGATGTGGTGCGGTGCAGTCGCGGGCTGTCAGCTTGTTGTGTATCTACTGATAATAGGAAACACACGAGACTTCAAACAGCTTTCGCGCTTGAGTGTTTCCCCCCGAAGCGTTAATGTTAACGGCAACAGCCTGTGTATTTTCCTGTTTTTCGCCGAGTTGGCTATTTTGTTAGGTATTTTTTTTCGTCTTCACCTCGAAGATTGTGAATTTAGTCTGTTAAACGATGCATTTTAGGCTGGAGAATCCATTTTTGCAAGATTATAAGCAGAATTTGGTTCTGTGTTTGGTTCATCTCCGAGCCAGCTGAGCTGGGCAGACCTCAGCTGGGAGCACAAAAGTAAAGCGACCCAGACGCCGAAGTCTCCGCTTACTACTGAACTGAATAAAAGCACAGTCTGTGTGAAGAGAGGACCGATATACCGTCATGTTTCGTGTTATTAAACTGTACATAAGGTGCTATTGCAGCGTGTTTTATTGTCAGAAAGCGAAGCCACATTGTTTGATAGCGCTCCCTCGCGTCCGGATGTACTTGCTTTTAAAGGAGTGGGAGTGGCCTGCAGCCCAGTTTCCCGCACTGTATTTAAATCAGCTTGTTCCCTCCCTACTGACTGCTGCCAGAGGTGACAGTCCGGTGTTAGAAGCAGCACGATACAACCACACTCTGTTTTGATGTCCAGAAACCTTTGCGTTATACTTGGACTAATTGGTTCTACTGTACAAATA
>CABFOQ010009705.1:5281-29662 GCA_900660455.1 Gephyroberyx darwinii | reverse complement strand
AAGTAATTTTCATGTTGTTTCACAAGCCAAGTTCTTTGCTCACTCTGATTTGCCAAACCTCTATTTTGAGACAGCTACTCTGAGTCATTCAGATTTTAGGAACACCAATTCAGTATTACAGTAAGACCTCTAACATAGCTCCATTTGTACTGATCGGATTTCCAAAATAACTTTGGAAATA
Source organism: Gephyroberyx darwinii (assembly GCA_900660455.1). Classification (NCBI taxonomy): domain Eukaryota; kingdom Metazoa; phylum Chordata; class Actinopteri; order Trachichthyiformes; family Trachichthyidae; genus Gephyroberyx; species Gephyroberyx darwinii. The sequence continues at coordinate 29,481 of CABFOQ010009705.1, read as the reverse complement.
CAAAGGACTTGTTTTTCTGATTTCATTTTTGATTATTGCTCAGCCTGCCTGCTCAATCAATCAATCAATCAATCAATCTATCAAACAATAAAAAAAAAAGCACGATCGTCCGTATATAACAATATAAATATCCAAATAAATCGCTAGACCTACTCCAACTGATCCTGGAATGGGCCCAAGAACAAACCTGAAAAGTTTTTGTGTTTGTATATCCTTAAGTAATCAATATGAGACTGCACATATGAGAGCTTCATGAGTGATATGTGAGCAGATGATGAGTAGATGAGTAAATAAGTGAAAGAAGTGGATCTTGAGAGATTTTGTAACAGTGAAAACCAGAGATGAAACACTTAATATGAGTGGTTTCTCTGTGTGAGTTTGAATTCTAGCCTATACGGCAGCTCATAAGACTGTGTGCAAAGTCAGTGTTCAGTGCAGACCTGTGGGCCATGTTGGATGGCACTGAGGAATCTGTAGCGTCTCCATTCTCCTGGGGGACGGGTCTCTCAGCCAATGGAGCGTCTCCATCTGCAAAAGGGTAAGAGTGACTAGTTCAGCGCTTACGTGTCGACCAGCAAGGCCTTTGCCTGGCAATCACTGAGTCACCCCATCACTCAACTAGTGATTATACTCACTCTCTTACTCAGAGCTGAACCCAGCATGTGGTTACATTTTTCTATCTGGAATTGAAGTCTACTTCTATATATCACCTGGTCTTGAATGTGTACTTTGGCAGGAATAGTTTTTGATGAAGACCTTGGCATATAACTGCATAAGTATCATGTCTGAGTATTGTAACTTACAATGTTCCCTAAGTCTTCACATCATGCCCACTTTTCCCATTTCACCAATTACCATTTCAGAAATGGAGAATTCCATTATATTCACACAGACAAAAGCCGCAAAAGACCAGAAATTCAGAAATTCAATACTACTAACACTAACTTCATCCAGCATCAAGGTATACAAAGCTTTGACAACTGCTACAGTCCTGTAACATCTACTGTACTTCAAATGGCATGGAGACTACCCAACAAGATCACATAATATTCAAACCTTCTCTCAAAGTGTGTTTTGTTTGTGTGCCCGTGTGTCAGAGAAAGAGCGAATTTGAATTCTAAAATACCTTTATTGTTACATTCAAAGACCCCAAAAAAAGACACAAAAATAAACTATAAGCCTAGAACTACCCTCCCAGACACACAGCACAACAAACGTGGGTACCTTCTTACACCAGCTTGTAGTTGGCAAATGCCAGCTTCACAGCCACCAGTCCCAGTAAGACTCTCTCAGCGTCTTAAGTTGCTTCTTAGCTTCTCCTACTCTTTCATATTTCAAGTTCGGTCTGCCCTGGAATAAAATCCAGGAGACAAACCTTCCTCTTTTCTGCCATGGTGTACCTGGTGTACATTGGTACTAAGCCAAGTGCACCAGCCCTGGACAAGCCCTTCAGCCTAGCACAACCCCAAAACAGGTGCTCTAATGTCTATGAAGGTGCGCAATGTCTGTTTGTTGTGATGGCACTGTGAATAACTCTCCACTGTAGATCAGCAACATGCTTTTCAATGGGAGGTTTATACAGGGAGCACCAGCATCCTCTCAGAGAAGAAGTCTCCTGACCACCCTGATGGCTTAACCAACTGCAGCCTGGTGGCAGACCACCAGCCTGCTTGAAATTTCACAGCTGCAGGGTACAGACAGATAAGACAAAGTCCTCTCCCTCCCACTGTTCTTCAATCAGGGCAGCTACTACAATTGGAGGGAAATCCCCTTCAGGTGATGCGGCCCCACCCTGCTGCAAGAAACAGATGTCTGTCATACCCAAGCACCCTCGCCTTTCTCAAAAGAGCAATGGTTATGCTGCCATGGTGGACCAATAGTCTTTGAGCCGCCTGCAAACAAAAAAAAGGGGGAGACTCTACAATGCAGGTCCACCAGACCCTGGCCTCCCTCCTGTACTGGAACGTGCAGGACTACATCTCTAGTCTAATGCTGGCCTGACCAGAAAACATCCACCAGTCTTTTGTGCAGCTCTTGTAGCCCTGTAGGCGTGCTGGTTCTAGCACACACAACTTGTGCCAGAGTGTCGAGGCAGCCAGGTTGTTGGTAACCAAGAATGATGGAAAGGGCAAAGGCCCACCTATCCAGCCTGGCTGCACTGACGATACCATACACCACTTTAACCCATGTAGAGTGCCTAACAGGGGACAGCAGACACAGATAAAAGAGATTGAAAATCACCCATTGTGACCTTCCTATCACCTCTTTTTGCTTTTACTTGTGCCCCAAGCTCTTAAGCTCTCTTTCTGATTCCTTACAGCAGACAGTAGCTTACTCCATCTACATTGTTTCAGCTTGCTAAGCTCCACAAGCGTGTTTTCATCAAATATCCAACAGAAGCCACACATTTGTCTTCATCAAAGAAGTCAGACACTTTCGCACTCTTTCCAAAATTATCCTCCAGGAAAGAGTTAATCTCAGTGAGAGAACTCAGTAGCCACCCCTCCCTAACCTGGCTACCACCTGCTTTGTTCATATTTGATGCAGACCCATTCCACCGATAGCCTATTTGCTCCCCTATCAGCAACTTCCTCCACCATCGCCTCAGGTGCAGCACACAACTAACCCCATGTCGAACAGTGAGGGGATTTCCCACTCCACCGGAAGCCATCCCACCACCTCAGAGATTTAGAGAGAAAGAGAGAAAGACTTACCTCCCTCACTGTCAGATTCATCTGTAAAGAGAGCAGGAATAGACAGAGCATTGTTAGTTTCCTGCCTATGGTAATAGTACTTTCAAGGTCTGACATTATGTAGCATTGTGAAGTGCTAGCAATATGGCCATAAATAAGTGATGAGTGAACAAACCAAATATTTTTGTAAACCTAAAAAGCCTCCTCCAGTGGATATCTGTGCAGACATGTTGCATCTTTGCCCATATTGTTGCTAGCTACCTGGTCTGACTGATCATCTTCTGGCTAAACAACCTAGATACAACAAGTTGTGCAACTGTGATTTGGTATATCTCTTTGCTAGGTCTCTCTATGCCTCAAGGTTTTTGGTGTCTGACCTGGACACCAAATTTCCACTGTTCTATAGAGGGGAAAAACAGTGTTTCATGGAAGAATGTTTCATTGAACATTGATTTATCGATCTACCTGGATCAATAAATAATCTTTCCATCTTTCCCTTTCAATCTTACAAACTCTTGAAGAAGCTATTAATCATGGATGAGACCAGCACAAAAAAGGGAAAACATAGCACCCCATTCAAAATGAATGTGATTGCTGTGATCAAAGAAAAACTAAAATCCTGAAAATTACCTTGACCTCCAACTTTAGGCTTCCGCCTCTGCCCTTTGGCGGATGAGGGCCGAGGTATTCTGGCTGGACTGTCAGACTGGGAGAGGAGGAGAGAGGTAGAGGTAAAGGAACAGGAAAAAAAAGACAGCTTTGAGATAACACGCAATAAACGGCAATACATCACCCTCTAACTCTTCAGACATTTGGGAGAAACCCTTTGATGCACGGCCTTCTAATATGCCAACCATTATCTTACTGAAACCTCATCGTCCTTGTTTGTCAAAGACGGAGGTAACAGAGAGAAGATAATTTCTTAAGTCGCACTGGATTGTTACCTGGTTTTCAACTGCTTCTGCCGGCTATACAAACCAAGAACACAGCATTAGCCCAAACAGTTAGTAGCCACTTTCATACAGCCGAGAAAGCATTGGCAGAGACAAGGGCTGGGTATTGAGATCCGGTTCCGATTTAGCCTCGGTTACAAATCGCCCAATTGCTTGGAAACAATAAGCTCCTGCGCTATCGATTGCTCTGAATGATGCCAAGAGGTGGCTGCTCAGCTGGATGGTTTGTTCTGAAAGCTGTACAACAGACTTTCGGTGTGCCATTGATTGCAAACAATGACGGATTTCATCTTTAGGGCACTCCAATGAAGGTGTATGTAGTCTTTTCCCACTAAAAAATGATCTAATAGGAATTAATAAGGGAATGGCTAAGGAATCGATAAGGAAAAATCAAAAATGGCATTGGAATTAGTAAAATCCTAATGATACCCAGCCCTAGCGAAGACTAAACCTGGTCTGTTATAGGCTAAATTATTTTCCACAGTTGTACAAGGCTAAAGATCAGACGCAGCCATATCTAGTGCTAAACCAAGCCAGGCACCACAAAGCCAGAAAAATACTCAATGCACCCAAGTGCTACACTACACAAATTTTCAGTGCAGGTGCTATATTAGGAACTGAATTTGCAAATTGTAAAAAAAACAAAACCATAATCCCACAACTTCTACCAACCAAGGAGAGCGAGTAAAGTAATAAAGCCAAGTTCAGCAAAACTGATTGATGTAAAAAATCTAAAATTGCTCACTATTTCTTTAATTAGCTGACGTGACCTATTGTATTTAAGTCAGAGAGTTTCACACAAGAAAATCAAATGTTCTCAAAGTACAAAAGCACCTCCATCTATACAAGGCATGAAAACACACAGTCGGCTAGGCTACCAGGCTTGCACACAGACATGTACCTTTGATGCTTCATTCTCAGCCTAAAGTTCATAGGAAAGAAAAAGAGACACAAGAAATACTTAGTTTACGTGTAAAATTAATGCTATTAAGATATGATTAGGGTTCTGTGTTTTCCATTTTGCGTAGAATCTAGACCAAAGAAAATGGAATGGAAAGTGAAGGCTGTCCTGAATTTATTTGATCAAAAGTGACCTAAACCAAGCCTAATCTTCTAAATGCCTGTTGCACATTTCAGAAGTGTTTTAGCTGCTAATGGCGGACTTACTGCTGCCACAGGCCTGGCGGTTTTCCTGGGCTCCTCGGGGTGGAGCTTCTGCTGTGTTTCCTCTGTTACTCTGGTCTAAACACACACACACACGCACAAACTTAGAATTTAAATAATGATACTCCGGGGAGCTGTGTGCCAGATATGAAGCTGCACAGTGACATACCTTCCGAACACCTTTTTCCAGAGCTTTACTCCTCTCCTCCTCTTTGTGCTGCTCCGTGTCCTTCTCCTTCTCCCGCTCTTTGTCTCGGTCTCTTCGTTTCTCCTTGTCTCTTTCCCGGTCTTTGTGAGAATCCCTGTCTCTTGTCTTCTCGCGGTCTTTCTCCCGCTCCCTGTCCTTCTCCTTCTCCCGTTCCCTGTCCTTCTCCTTCTCCTTCTCCCGCTCCCTGTCTTTCCCTCGTCCTTTGTCTTTGTCCTTGTCCTTGTCTCGCTCCCGGTCACGGCTCTTGTCCTTGTTGCGGTCTTTGGTGCGGTCCCGTTCAGTGCGGTGGTGCTTGTCGGAGCGCTCCCCATCGCGGTGGTGGTGTTCCTTCTCTCCCTCTCTCCGCCGGCTCCCCTGCTCTTTGGTTTGGTCCGGATCTTTCTGGTCCTGGCTCCCCCTGCGCTCTGTGATCTCCTTCCTCTCCTGGAATAGTACACACACACACGAGGTGGGAAATTAACACCAGCCACAAACCAAATGCTGACAAACCAGACCAGTTACACCAGCTACACAGTTGCATCCACACAAAGAAAAAGTGTTGATCTCGATGACTGATCTCTCTCACCTCTTTGTCGCGGTGGCGTTCATGTCCCTCTCTATTCTCCTTGTCCTGGGACCTGGAGGTGCTGGCCTTGGTCTTGGGGTCCAGCTTGTCTCCTGCCAGCACTCGTTTCACTGCCTCCTCACTAGACATCTACAGACCAAAACACAGTCATTTTAATATAGCAGCACTGGACGTCTACAGACCAAACAGTAATGCATGAGACAGTGTCACTCTGACCTCCCTGTGGATGGGGCAAGCAAGAAGAGAATTTCCCCTTTAGGGATCAGTGGAGCATCACACAGTGACAGTGAGGCAGCTAGGTACAAGATGTACCAATGCATTTTTAAAAGTCAAAGTAGCATACATGCTAAAAGATACAGAAGAGCAAATGAAAGATTGCCAATGAGCTCTCTTGTCATCAAAACAGTTTGCATAGTGATTTTGACAAGCTTTATGAGAATTATTGGCAAATATGGAGTGTCTTTGACCATGTGGCATGCTTGATTGCAAAACAAACACTTTTGGACTTAATTGTACAATATTTGGCATATCTTAATTCAATGACATTCAAGTTTTCATTCCTGATGTTTCCTATACACGTTCAAACAGAACAATAGGTTCTCAAATACAATTGTAACCAGATATGTCCTCAAAACAATGCATGTTCCACCCATTCATGTTGCATAAGGTATCTAATCCATGAGATCTGGGAAAACAAGGAGTATAGTCTTTCTATGTGACATGAAGTCATTATTTCTGGTTGCCAATTTAATATGCCGCAGCTGCTTGAAGTCTTTAAAGAAAACAATCCCTTTGGCACCAACTCAACTGTTTACACTCTGTCTCCGGGGTTCAATTAAACTACTTCAAAGTTCTCCCTGGAAATAGACGATTTTCCCGAGAGTATCACAGTTTCTGATGCAAAATAACACACTGAATTTGTATTTATGTAGTCCCATAACTTTATTTGTGTCTGTTGGCTCTAATGCAAATAGTGTAGTATACAACATGAGTGAGAAGTACAGTGGGGTGCAAAACGCATGAGTCCACTACCAAAAAACTTTTGTTTCATCGTTTATCAAAAACGAATTACATTTTTTTGTCAAATAATATTTCTCAAACAAGATTACATAATTTAAAAAAGAATTACTTTACTTTACTTTTTCAATGTTAAAGCACAATAATGACAATAATAAGGACCAAAACAATTGTTTTAGTCTTTTAACTGTGTATTAGCAGCATACATGTGCATACAATGCATACAACATTTGACAAATCATGGCTACCTTTACAATTTTGAAACCAAAAAATAAGTAATTCTTATTGTTTAGTCATGTACTGTTGTAAATTGATAGATGAATGTGTGAAGTTAGGGTTAGGGTTTCAATGTTCACACAGCTTCCCAGTACCACAGTCTTCTACTGTTTGCTACTTAGAAGTCCATTGGAGCAGTTGGGGGTTTAGTGTTCAAATGAGAGTCTTTCTCATTTACTTTATCCACCCAGATTTTCACAGCCGGTCTGGGGAACTGGTCACAAGCACCCCCGTCTCTAAACCCTAGGCTACCGCTACCCGTGTGCATGTGTCTTTGAGTGTATCTTTCCATGCAGACAGACCTTGTTGAGGCAGCACTTTGCAATGGCCTGCAGCAGCTCATTGGTCTTCTCAGGCTCATGGCCGGCCACGATGCGTGCTGGCTTGGCTGCCAGGGACTCACCGCTCACCAGCATCACTACATCTACAGCCTTCTGGAGGAAGGCAATCTTAGAGTCCTTATCCTTGAAAGAAAGAGAGAGCAAAAGAGAGCGTGTGAGAGAGCAAGATAGATGCCATGGAGGAGGGATCAGGAGAAAGGGTAAGAAGTAGGACTCAGCCATGGTGAGTACAGAAACCCCAATGGGAGTACATTTTCCACCATAGTTTTGAATGGTAACTAAACCCCTGAGATGTGCATTTCCACTAATTTCTCCCTTATGGATTTCTATACAAGTTTTCCTTGTGTTCATGTTATAAGGCTGCAGCTTTGAACCCCTTTTTTTATGCTAAAAGGTATGGAGCTAAATCCGTTTATAATGTGTACCCAAATATTTTAAGACTTGTACTTCGCAACTTGCACGTCAACAGTTTTGAATATATTAAAAAAAATTCAAATCTGTAACCCGATTTCACAAATGTTTTGTAATTTGTAGTATTGTATGTATTTTACACAATCTGTGACTATCCAATCGAGGTGTGATGTGGCCTGAGCAGAGAGCATGGTTGACAGTTCTGGTAACTACCAGTGGAATTTGGCTTGTGTTTTCAGAAAGACTGAGTTAGACATGTGACAACCGATGCTGGTCCTTTCCTGAGAAATTCCACATGCATTTACCCAGTCGCAATTAGAAAATCATTTCTCATTAACAATAAGATGCATTCTGTACCAGAACAGTTTCTTGAGTATGGATATTTAATACCCATCAAGTGTTTTCTGTGATTCATTAAAAAAAAAAAAAAAAGGATGGAAAAGTCAAGTCTTCGATGCTTAGATTTGAACACAACCACCAGAGGGCGAAGGTGAATGCAATTATTTACCTGGTAGGGTAGAAAACCAGCAGTAGTCTGGGTCCCTAGCTTGTATAATATGAGTATGGCCAAAACAATCCGACTCAAACCAACAAATGTTATCGTACAAGTTGCAAAGTACAAGTCATGATAAATTTGCAAATATGCACGTGATTTAGCTCCATTAAATGTACCCACGGTGTAATGGTTAGACCTCTGGCTGTTAAATCCAGGGATTTGCCATTGGATTGCTGAGACGCCGTCATTCAACTGGAGTACCTGGGTTCACGCCACTGTCAGCAAGCATAAACGTAAAAAAAAAAAAAAAGACAAAAATGTGCATCCCTACATTGAATCTTGAGTTGTGCATGTGATCCTTTAGAGAACATTAGGGTAACTCACATGCATACACAGAAAATGGGCCTTATCCTAGACAAAGGTTCAACGAATGACCCGGTTAACCAGTACTTCTAGTGTATCAGCACGTTGAATCTGAGAAGCCTGCCAACTGTGTAACATGAGGGCTTGCAAACACCTGGCCTTTATGTTTAACATCTGATATCAGTCTGGCCTTGACTCAGGGATGCAAACTCATCAGGAGTGAAAAAGGTGACAAAGGCATCAAGATTTTTTTTCTAGTGGCTGGACATAGTCTCCGGGATTAAAAAAAAAAAAATTAGCTTTAAAAATATTTATTTGTAGTCATTTTTAGGATGAGTATATCCCATTTATACCCTGTATACTATATCATGAGGACTTCAGTTCAGATGAGGGACAGTATAAAAAAGTCAAAAGAGAGCAGAGCTGGATCCAAAAATGTATAATGTGCATCATATTCACAGGATATATCATTTTCAAGGATAGAACAGAGTTAATAAACAAAACACAATATTCACAACTAGGCTACTTTAATCGGTGTTTCCCACACATAGATTTGTAGAGAGGCCCATCAGGAATAGATTGCCCTAACTGATATAATAATGTTTTTTCTAGTGCATATCCAGCATTGATAGTATAGAAAACTGTACAGAAAAGATGACATATTAACTTCAAAAGCATTAACTAATGAATGTTCAGCATTCAGTGGGCAAGACTAACAGATATAGTTCGCACCCGGGCTGGGGTTGCCCACACACAAACACAGACGCATGACCAAGCATCCACAACATGGAATAAATCAGATGAAAAGCAATGATTGTAACATGTCGTTCAACTGAAAAGAACAGTGTTTTCTCCATAAGGAAGCTACTAAAAAAAAAAAACGACGACCTCTGCTTTCTTCCTGCAGCCTAATGTTAGATATCCGTGTGCCAGTGGAGTGTTTTTCGTAGTCTTTATTGACAACTATGATGTGCTCAACAGAAGATCTGGCTCTCCGTTTTCATTCCCTCTGAAAACCCACAAATCACACAGATCACCTATTTTGGATTCAAAACGTCGATTTTCGATGAAACTTGCAAAGTTTGCATCCTTGTTAACATTAGTGGAGTGAAGATGCTCAAACCGGTACTGATGATGAAAGTGTCTAGTTGACTGGCTGAGCCAAAGTGGCAGAAGTCCAAATGCAATCATCACGTTCGCTTGATCATATTTGCTCACATTTACAGTAGGTGTAATGCAGAGCAGAAATTCAATCTTCTCTCTCAGTTCTTCATAACACATGGTGCCGCAGCATCACTGGGGGTGCCCATGGCCCCCCTACCTCCTAGCCCTGTCTACCGCATCGGCAGAGGGATCAGGTGTGAAAGCTCTGCGAGCTGTTTGACCTCATTTTATCCCCTCTCGACCTTCCCTTTCTCATCTTACGCAGGCTTCCACGTCAGGCGCACCTCAGGTACATCAGGCTTAACCTTGCCATCTTTACATCATGACAACCTTAATGGAGAAGACTAAATTATGACATGCTCAGTGATGCTAATGAATTAACTGCAGAGCTATTAAGGCTGCAATATGAAAGCATTCAACAAGAAGAAATCATCTGATATACATTTTATGGCGATTTTATGGGTTACACTCTATAAATACACACTTGTGAATGTGCTTGTTACTCATACCTCCCGAGAGAGGCGTGTGGCAGCTATGCGTGAGTATTTAAAGCTACACTAGGCAAGATTTTTATGTAACAATACATCTCTCTTATCAGCCCAAATGGGGCTGCAACAGAGAAGAGTGTCCCTTCCCCCTTTTGCCTCTCTTGTCCCTTTGGTATCCTTTGGAATAAAGACTGGTATACAGACTGGCCAGGTTGGTAAACATGAGAATGCTGTGTGCAGTTTAATGACGTTACCTTTTCAGTTCAACAGTTAACCTCTCGCTGACATTTTGGGCCTGCCAATGTACAAAGGTTTTTTAAAAATGTATCTGAGGTCAGTTGCGGTAACCTTCTCGCTTGCCTGTCCGGTATTGATTCGGGGTCAGCTTCTCAGACAGCAGACCTGAGTTCTGACACCTTGACAGGGCCTCTCAGTCATGCCCTGCCAGATCCTCTGGTGCAGAGAGTGTACGTGTCACACAGGCAGCGTGTAGGGTTACCCACACACAAACACACAGTGCAACATGTCACGCACAGGCCGCTGCTTAGGACATAAGCATGTGTCAGCAGCAGAGATGACAAAATAATGTGTTATTAATTTAAGGTTAAGCTTGTTTTTCTACCTAGAGGTTAAATGGGCTTGTGACCCAAACGCTGTCGGTTCGAATCCTGGGACTTGTTGGGGAAAAATGACGAATGCTCTCCCCTTCCTCAACAACTATCATCACGGTGCAGTTGAGCAAGGCAGTTAAGGGAGAGGGTTTACTGAACACACACACTATCTTTTTCAGCACTGCCCTACTTTGTATTGTCACATTGTAACACACATTAGGACCTGGGAGCTGCCTAGTAAAACAACAACACAGTCAACAACAACAACAGTCTTACTTCTGTCAACCACTTAGCAGCTCCACTGCAGCAGCTGGTTCTTAAGTCTCGCTAAAGAGCTCTTCAATGGTAATTGGTGTGGGAGGGGAGTACAGCCAGTATGGGGATTCGACCCAACAACCTTCCAGCCAAAGCAGTACACTAACAAAGTAGTAAAACCACATGGACAGGTCCTGAGGCCAGCTTACCTTAACATTATCTGACTTCATCTCATTCTCTCCATACAGGCCTTTCATGAAACCAGTGGTCCTGATCACCTGAAAGTGGGGAGAAACACAGATGGTGCTCAGCAGTCAAACAGCAAGTTGCATTGATGAATAATTCATATGGATGGGATTATTAAATTCACACTAGAAATTTAGGCTGTCCATCCCAGCATCAGTTTCAAAGCGGCTGACTTAAACCAAGTTCTCACTTCTGAGATATTTTTATTTGACTTTACAGTATGTTGCAGTGGTGCTTGGGGGATATTTTTTAATTATTTTTTCATTGCACTAGAGGTTATTTTCTTGCTGCGGTGCTACACCGCTGCTCAAGGAATATAGATGAAACACGGAATCCTCATTTATCTAGTTCAGGGAGGCTTGAAAATGACACTGTGGCCTTAACAGATTAAATATTCCATCATAAATGTGAAAATTCAGTTGTTTGCTCCTATTAGATAGCTAACTCCTGCAGTGAGACATACATCGCTAATCAGAGAAAACAAGTCACACATGCCGACACACTTCCCTTTATCAAATATACATGAGTCTACAGTGAAAGATGAGACTATACACCAGGTGTGTGTGGAACTGCTGTTTGAAAAAGCAAAACAGATTTAAAAGTCTTAACAGTTAAGACAAAATAGCCTTGATTGATTTTCAAAAGGAATCGCTCATCACCTGAAACATGAACTAAAAGATTAATAAGTATGAATAAGACCAAAGTGCCTAAGCTCACTGGACTCGCTGATACAGTGTTTCCTCAGTTATTTCACGTAGCACTGGTGGCTTGGGAGATTTCTAGATGTATCCCCGTTTTTCCTAAATTATACTATTATTTTAATGTAATTTTCTGTACCAGTGATGCTACTGTTCTTGATATAGTGATTTTGTTAGCTACTGGCTGGTCTGCTGCCTGGATAACCTCTGTTGAGCCTCCTAGTTGGTAGTTTGGTAGTCCAACTTTTCATAGGATGAGTCTACTTTGTCTAACACTGACTTCTGAATGTGCACCTCCACAGCTGATCAGACCTGGCTCAAATATATGGCCAACAATCATAGTGTTTGTTTTAATATGCTCAGGGTACCAGTTGGGTGGGGTTTCCTACACAATTAGCACCAGAATATTTCAAGAAAATCACAGAAAAGTGTTTGAAGGTCAATTTAGTTTACTTTGTTTACATTTTTTCCAGTGATTGACAACATTCCTATCTATCTATCTATCCCTGATATGGTACATTCCATCCATGTGGAACTCCATGTAGATTAAAACAAATGCTAAAGATTATTTGCAACTACTTGTTGCCCCACCTGGCCTTCTCTTCACCTGAGAGGTTGGGGTACTCTAGGCAACAGGAGCAGTGTGCTGTTGTGTTGATCCTAACTACCAGGGAATCTGAAATTTTACTGTCTGATTAATCATTAAACTGCTCAGGTACCCAGAGTCTCACTGTCAGCCCACGCAGACAGAATCTGAAAATAGCCCAATTTGTAGATTTATATAGCACAATGTGACCAGATGATACCTTTGTTATCAAACAACCCAGCTGCATTTGAGGATAAGCCCCTTAGCATCCGTGATCTCAACGTGACCATTTAGAAGAGTCATACTTTAGCTAGCTAGTTATGTATATTCATCTCACAATAGAACCCCCTTCTCACTTTTGTTAACGTTTACCATGAGAGGAAGCTACCAATCAGTTGAATTGGTTTGTTGATAGCTATGCAAGCTCAGATCGTGCCTAGCAACGAGATGGCGCTGCTGATATGGTGATGGTTATATAGCTATCTTATCCAGATTATTAATTTAGCAGGCTAGGTAGCATTGATTAACGTTCGGTAATTGACTGTGCAGCATCCTTGTTTGGTTGATATTAACGTTAATCAAGATATGAGTGCGTTGGCTAATGTTAAACTCGCTAAGCTAACAAGCTTGCTAGTTGAGAAAATGAGTACCACAATTTGGTTAACGTTAGTCAATGTTAGCGTATTAGTTGGGTCAACTCATTGGTCTATGATATAAAATGACCGAATAACTTTAGCTAAGGTTAGCAAGTATGGTGAACCTAGGTTCCTGAAGCGTGAAGTTGCTATGTTAGCTAGCTTGCTAGCGTTAGCTGATCAATCTCACCTCACTTAAGATGTCGTGGAGGTATCGAAACGGTGGTTTGCTTAGCAGTTTCTCCGTGAGTGGTGGTTTCTTTATCACTTTGCCCAGTGTGTCCTGGGTCTTTTTTACTACTGCACCATTCATGACAGCAGTGTAAGTTTTCCTGAGAACGTAACGCTATTTCAACAGAGACAAAAAAGTAACGAAGAGAGAAAATTGTTGCCTGTCGCTTGTTGCTATGTCAATACTCCGCAATCCCAGAGTGCATCATTAATGAAGAATGCGCCTGCGCCAAGGGTTTACGGTTGCTAAGTACCCCTTGTATCCATAGCAACTACTAACAATCTATGCTAGATCTATAGATAGATAGATAGATACTTATTGTTGTTATTTCTACTACTACTACTACTACTAATAATAATAATAATAATATAATAACAATAATAATAAATATAATCATAACATATTCCTCTTTATTTTCTTTAACATCATATACTCATATACCTTACCCTGAATGAAGGTAAGATATTTACTTTACTTTATACTAAAAGAAAACACGCCAGTTGGGGTCCAAATACATGGAAATACATCCCATGACCAAGGCAGGAGTTATATTTCAAATGATTGCATAGCTATGGTAGCAGAGGTGGGTAGCCATACATGGTTTCATTGTGCTACAGATATGAGTTTAGTGTTTGCTATTACAATTCTGTCTCTGAACTGTCGAGTGGGCAATTCTGAGCCAGCAGGGTCCATCACTGACCCTTGAAGCCTATGGTGAACTCCTGAGAGGACTGTTTATAGCTGTTTATAGCAAGGTCAGTAATGTTGTGAAGTAGGTGAAAGTGTAGACATAGGGTAGTCTAGGTGAGTCTAGTCGTGATTTCCTCCTACATCCAGACTAAGTATTCATCCAAATAACAAAATGGGTAGTTACGTCGAATTACATTGAATGAATTGCTAGAGTAGAATTGTTACACTGACATTTTTCTATCAATTTAAGAGAGTGGGTAAAATATTTTAAACAAGGAATGGTGAGTAAACTGAATTTTGGTGGGTTTACCTTTCACTACATTACTGAGTAGTACAGTTTTTGTGGAGGTCTGTTGCTGGAGTTCTCTTCCTTGTGAAGGACAGGGAGAAGATGGCCAGCCTCAGGAGCGACCAGTTCAGTATGGGAACACTACTTTAGGTTCTTGGACCTCCGTCAATCCAAGCACTTTGTGTCCCAATTCTGGTATGTGTGTGTGTGTGTGTGTGTGTGTGTGTGTGTGTGTATGTGTCCCATACCTGTTTGGTGAGTTCAGCTGTTGGTAGGTAAGGCTGGTAAAAAAGGGACACGTGGGAAAAGGAAGTTCAAGTTCACGCTGATTGTTTCACATTGGCACGCAAGGTAAGACAACTATGCAACTTTGCAAGACATTATTGTGACATTAATTACCTTTTTTTTGTATTTCATATTTGAAAGCTTGTCAATGAATATGCCGTGTCATGTTCAGGGGTCAGTGAGATTAAGTGCCAGTGTTTTCAAACTACTTTATAACTTTGATATAACAAGTAAAATTTTAAATTATGCTGTAAAGTATTAATTTTGAAATATAATCTGTAACAGTGCAGTAACAGCTTTGCATTTCAATCGGCATAAAAAAAAAATGGATTCATGTGTTGTGACCTGGCAATCCTATTTGTATCCTCTGAAGGTGTTTATGGAATTTCATCTAATAAAAATGTTATATCTGAAAGTATAAATTTGACAGTGTCAGGTCAATAATGCTACAGAGATCATAAGTAGATAATAAAAAGTGACAAAGCTGGCAAATCCTCACTTCATTGCTCCATTGTCAGTGTCAGATTCCACCATTTGAATCCCTGGCTTGTCAGACCAGTTTGGTGAGTCGGCATTACTGAGGATAACCTGACCTGCTGGTATTTGTAGTGTGTACTGCCCATATATGATGTCTGCTACATGAATATCTCACTGAACTTCCCTCTAATCTCATTGCTAACAGAACTCGCAGCTCTCACTCTCAAAGGACCGGAGGCGATGTCTCACCGGACCTTGTTGGCTTTGCTCTTCGTTGCCTGCGTCAGTGTGGTGGCACAGAAAAAAGAGAAAAAAGTGCAGCCTCAGACCTTGTCAAGAGGTGGGTGATTCTCACATGTCGCTTCCTCGTTGGTTTCCTCTCAAGACTCACTGGCAAACATTTACCATGACTCTTTCTCCCAGGATGGGGGGATGACATCACTTGGGTCCAGACGTACGAAGAGGGTCTGGCAAAGATGGTAGAGAGGTGAGCTCCTCTAGATAATAACATTTTGATCGTAACCTGTAAGAATGTTATAGGTAAAGTGTGATGTGTGCCCCATAGCCTTGTTCATCCTCAAGGTCGGGGGATTATGGATGGCATATTTTAGGATTGCTGTACAGCCAACTGCGCAGTCCTGGAAAAAAACTGATTGCCTGGCCTAAAGAAATGACATTTTCTTCTTCATTCGTTCATCAGTAATCTGGCTGTAGGGACAAAAGGCTTTTCTCAGAGATCCTGTTATGCAAGGTTGCATTCACACAGCCATTACACACCCTCCTTTATTGTTGGAATGTGTTGAGTTCCTTCTCTGTGGTTCTGTTCCCACAGTAAGAAGCCTTTGATGGTCATCCACCATCAAGACGACTGCCCCCACAGTCAAGGTACAGCAGCAATCCCGGTCGGTATATGTGTATACAGCAGCTAGCACCTACCTAGTGATATATATAGCATAAATGTATAGAGAAATGTCCACGTATGTGTACAATTTAGATTGAGATTTCTACCGTGGTTGCTCTAGACGGTAGGCCCAACCTCTTACCCAGCTTGGGCTTGGTTTCAAGGTCTCAAATGGGTATGGAAGGAAAGTGCCTTACTAGGACGTTAGATGCAGTAAATTAACTTGCATAACAGCATCAGGTGTATCACAGGGTACCCGCAGCAGGGACAGATGCATTCCTCAATACCTGCCAAGCAAGCCAATGAAATCGGTTAATGCTGCTTTCATTAAATCAACCAGTTGGATTCCAAGTGGCTTGTATGGAAGTCTCAGCCTGCACAGCATTGACCACCCGCAGGGTTAAGTCTGACTTTTTGCCTTTGCCTTTTTGTCAGGTTGGAGGACAAGAGCAGAACACTTCACAGTTGTATTGTTGTCCTTTATTTTATCACATGTAATGAATGCCTGGGCATACTTTATTGATTGTGAATTGACTAAAACCTTGACGTGAATGACTACCATTACTCAGGATTCTCTACCGGACCGGACATCGGTTGAAATTTGTGCATTGTATAGCCTATCACACTCACCTGATCGTGTTGTTCCTTTTTCAAATTTCACTAAGGAGCTTTTTAAGAACATATACTACTATAGTGGTAGTTCTGCAGAACCCTGTAGATCCCTTTTCCAGTTCTACTAATGAAACCAAATCGTTTCCACAGCACTGAAGAAGGCATTTGCCGTTGAAAAGTCTATCCAGAAAATGGCCAAAGAGGATTTCATCATGCTCAACTTGGTGGTAACTAAACATTCATCATATACGGAGAAAGTCTTCAGTGTAGTGTGCAATATGTCCAAGTATAGACTGCAGCAAGAAGTGACAGCATATCCAAACTCCTGACCAAGTGCATGATACAAAGAGCAAGGCAATGAAATAAGATAAGCCTTTTAAGCCAGTATCCAGGTTGCTCTGTATATGCAATATGTAAACGGATATGCAATGTTGAATGGTCAAATATTATTCAAAGGCAAATCATATTGTGATTAATGGTCAAAAATAATTTGCAACGAAGAACAACTACCAGAAGTAACCCAATCATATTGTTTCTTACAGTATGATTCCACAGACAAGAATCTGGCGCCTGATGGCCAGTACGTTCCCAGAATCCTCTTTGTTGGTACGTATTTACACTGTTCATCATATTTTTGAATCAGTTTAATATTCATCTTATTGGACAGTCCAAAAGGACAGTGTCCCATGAGATTCAGATCAGTACTGGGTTCAAATGGTAGTTGGAAATGATTCTTAATATTTGGAGTACCACATTGATGGAGTTTTTAAAGCAGATGCACACTTCAGACAGTCCCAGGTAAGTGTCAATCACAGAAAAGAATACTAAAATGACTTTCAAATGCTTTCCTGCGATTGTCTTTACTTTCTGGCTATATTATCCCATAAATAAAAAGTAGGCCAAGGTCTGATTCAAACAGTAGTTATTTTTTACTAGGGCAAGGACTCAAGCATAATGCATGAGGGAAACATAGTGCAGAAGAGAAGGGAAGGAATAAGGGCTGACGTTCTCGTTATTTATGCACCCTTAATGATGGCACTGGAAGTGGTAGGGAAACTGGGACCGGAGTTTTTGTACTTGCGTGAAAAGGAAAAGCCGCTTACCGCTGACTTGTGAGGACTTCACTGGGTGATTTCTTACCACAACTTACACCTGTCATCTCCCCGGTTCTCTCTCTCGATTTCATATTCTCAACAACAGCTACAGCTTAACAGTGTCTTACGTTCAAACCATGTCGATTTTTAAGGTAACTTCAAACTTCTATCTCTGTCTGATCTGCTGCAGATCCATCCATGACCGTGCGAGCAGACATCACAGGGAAGTACGGCAACCGCCTCTACGCCTACGAGCCTGGCGATATGACATATCGTGAGTGTCGGTGTTAACAAATGCCGTTTGGAGGGATAGATTTCAACAGGAGGAGGTGGGAGGACGCTGACAAGCTCTTTACAGTGTTCAAGCTCGGCAGCCGGGGTGACTCACACTGGATGCTGTTGTCAAAAATTACTTGGAGGCAAAGTTGCTCGGGAGAAATCATCTCATTGGTTGAGTGGCAACCTCATGAGCAAAGAAGGAACTCGAAATATAAAATATAGGCTATATGCTAGTATAGGCTAGTATGGCTTGTTTGAATTTGGAAGGTCAGCTAAGCTATCTAGCTAACCTAGATAACTTGGCTAGATTGCATCTTTTAGTTAGTAGCAAGAGTGCTAGCCTTCCTGATATTAGCTAGCTCCTCTCTAACCCCTTGCTTTTTTTGACTGGGCTTAGTCTAAGGTCACTTAGCCAGAAAAACTGTAGTTCTTTGGCTCCGCCCATTGACGTTTAACTCAACCAATGAGATTATTTCTGCCTCTAGAGCAGTTTATCAATTAAGTTCAACATGCTTTACTAGCATGAAAGATGAGAACAATAATGCTAAAGCATCAAGGTAGAGATCACATTTTGTATCGTATCAGTGTGTGGGGGTCAGTGCCTGGATTAGCCCTGATAGTCTTTCATCATATGGTTGTTTACCTCTCCCAAAGGGTCCTCTCCTGCTCCACTGACTTTTTACCCTACGAAAGTCGGCGAGCCCTCTAAGGAAAAACAATGTTGAATTTCGCTTACCCACACAGATGTCCATAATCCTTCACTTGTCTACTTTTACCGCCGTGGCCCGCGCTACATCTCCTTTAGACTTTGTTAAAGACAGGTATACCCCAAATTTCCAATGTAATAAGATCAAAGATGGCTGGCAGACGCCTCAAATTCTTCGCCGGTACTCTGCTTCTAAGCAACATGCACACTGCTGCCACCCATGGTCGAAAAGTACACTTTTCAATTACTTTTCTAATAGCCTAGGTGCGCGACTTTTATTACCTTGACAGAATCGAATATTCATGTAGCCAATTAACCCTAAAAAATCTATTAAAAAAATGTCTGCACCAAGATGTCAGAACTGCAAAGTGGACCACCGGTGCCAGCAGCTTGCAGCTCAGAAGAAAAGTGCCGAAGAAGAATTCAAGGCATCTGTCAGCCATCTTTGATTTCATTACAATGGCGCTGTTGGAGTATACCAAGTCTAAAAGTTTATTTGGGCATAGGAGATGTAGCACGTGCCACCACGGTGAAAGTAGACAAGTGAAGGATTATGGACATCTGTTTAGGTAAGTGAAATTCAACATAGTTTTTTCGTTATCTCGCCGACTTTCGTAGAGTAAAAAGTCAATGGAGCAGAACAGGACCCTTTGGGAGAGGTAAACAACCCATACGATGAAAGACTCCCGAAGGGTCCTGTATCAGGGCTATGCCCAGATGTGATAACCCTTTGCTACAATATGTTGAGTCTCAGTCTCAGCTCATGTCGAGAACGACGCGCCCTGTTAATTTGAATTTACACGCTCTGTTTCAACAGTGGCCACGAACATGAGGAAAGCCAAGGGCCTCCTGCACACTGAACTCTGATGTGTCCTCCATCCAACATCCTGCGGTCAGCAAGTGTTTACAGAGGGTTCATAGTGAATGTGCACTCAATGACACCGAAAAAAATAAATGACAATAAATCGTAAAAGCTTGCATGTGGGATACTTTTTGAAACTCAATTGTAACTTAAACTATTTAAAACAGTACAAAATTACAAACACTACAGGTTTATTATGCATCCTAGTCGTATCTTACTATATCTTTGTTTTTGTTGGTAGGTTTGTCTTTTTTGACTGAGTTTGAAGATCAGTTATCTTTCCCACAATGCATTCAGATCATGTTGAACCTAAACAGCAGGATATGAATATGTGTTAGTTCAGAAAATCTGGGTTTCAAAATAGTGAAAAGTACATCATATTATTGTCTTATTACCTTCTGGGATTGTACGGCTCTCACTGTTAAAAGATTTAAAGGTTGATCTTGCCTCGGCATCGGTATCACCGTCCCTTGTTGTGTGTGGGTTGAATGTGTGTTTATTGAATTATTAAATTATTAAAACCCTCAGCAAATTACAGCAAGAAAACTTCAGACAGAAGCAGGCTGTCTGTGTTTCAACCGCTAGGTGGCAGTATGATACAGCGGCCCTGTCATTAAAGGTTTTAACAATGTGGACTCTTTCCACTGTACAACAGCAATGCCACTGTATAATATATAGTATTTTAACTTGAGTTAGCGTCCTTTAGATCAGATACTGGTGAATATGAGATGGTAATGCACGACATATTGATCATATATACAAGCCACAATACTATTTCACTGGCATTGTTAGCCCCTGGTGTCTTTCCCCGGCTTCTCCTCTTCTAAAATCATCCCTCTGACAACAGCAAAATACCATTTCTAAACATCTGAGGATGAGACAGAATGAGAACAAGATGCATTTTTTTTCTGCTGCCATAACTAGGATTAATGAGCTGGGTTGTGTTTTTTTTATTGGCACGGCTATATGTTTAGTATTTTTTGTGTTTTCGCTTTTTTCTGTGACAAAACAGCGGTAACACCATACCACGGTTAAAAACACATTACCTGTCATAAGAAAAGACTGTCATAAGATGTGCTCTCGAAGCGAGGGGAAACCGGGTAAGTTTGACTCTTCAGCATTATTTTTCCTTAACACCCTCAGAAGGAGCTCATCAGTGAGAAATGATTAAATTATTCACCGTTTTCACTCCCTTTTTTTTCCCCTCTTCCTCAGTCAGCCTGGACATCTGAGGCGATAGTTTTTCTTTTCCATTTTTCTCAGTGTTAGAGAAGATGGACCCAAGACAATTCATGGAGAAACTCTTTTTACCCCCTCCCACACATACACACGCACTTCTTTCTTATGAAATAAGTTTTATACGCTTACACTCCTGGCTTCATAATAAATGTGTTTTCTACTCAAACTTTCCTACACCCACGCCTTACAATTCCCTGTCTGTCTTGCTGTGTTGTTTCAGGGCTCTGCGAAAGAAATTTGGCTCATAAAATCCTTTCCAACCCTTCATGTCTCCAAAAAAACTGTCATATTGCCTTATACATATGAAGGATTCATACCTGCTTGAGATATCACTCAAAATATTAAAATCTATTGGATATAGGTGGAAATGAAATGGAAAAATTAGCTTATTTACAGAAAGTTATTAAGGTGACCTACCTAAATAACTGATTTTTGCCCTAGGACTCTGGCTCTCCATTATACAAAATAAGCAAAATCGCAATGCATTTCAAACATCCTGCAGATTAAAGCCAGGATCCTTGTGTTGCATCCTCACACACACACACGCACACACACACACACACACACTACACACACACACACCAATCATGTACACGCATGCCTAAAAGTGATGCATGCATATAAACACACACCACAACATTCTCTAGGTGACTTTCCAAAGGCGAGGCGGTTCCACGTCCACGTCCAACTCCGAAGGTCTCATTTTTCTAAGAAATGCTTTTCCCATCTTCTGACTCTTGAGTCCTAACCTTGGACAAATGACTCCAGGAGATTTTCTTTCTTTTTTTTTTTTAGTAGCGGGACGTCGACAGCTCCTATCTGGGAGCAGGACAGGAAGGACAGCGTGAAAGGGTGACGGGCTGACATGAGAAAATGAGACAACCTCACCAAGTTGGGGCGGTGCTGATCACAAAAAACAGAGGTGATATTGACTGATACACGGTTGTTTGAAAAAGTACAGTCGATAAAAGTACCTTTTTTTTTTGCAAATTACCTTGAGATACAAAAGGTATTACAGGAGGAAAGGAACAACAACTTGAAAAAGTTGTCAAAACAATTCACACCAAGGTGGAAATTCTAGAAACAAAAGTGGAACCCTTAGTTATTTAACATGCTCGATTTTAAAAGAAAGAAAAAAAGACACCCACACATACATTTGCAGGTCTGAGGCTCTTCAGTTTGACATTGACAGCTGGGCCACCTGTGACAAGGGCACCGGGCTATTAGTCCTCGTTTGCACATGGCTCGGACAATTTAGCTATTCAAATAAGAGCCCGCTAGCAGGAAACAGCCCCTTAATGAAGAGATGGCTCGGTAATATGCCATAAATCTCTTTAAAGGGTGCGCGCGCGCGCGCGCACACACACACACACACAGAAATACATAATGCCTGTAGAGATACATTATGTATGCCTGCACACATGCATACTTGTACACACATCCATATATACACATCTGTACAATGGCAGGGTGTTATTACAGGAAGGAGGAAATCGGGGGCGTTTTTTTTCTTTTTTTTTTTTTTAACCTAAATCAAAAAGGTCAAAATGCAAATGTCAGTTTTTCTTTTCCTCCTTCCTTTCCTTCTTTTAATTATTCTGTCACTTTCAAAGAGTCGATGTCAGGAGACAAAGGAAGGCCTGAGCTCACAGATGAGCCAAATCTGTTGCTACCTCTTGCCACGTTCTTCTTCTCTGCATCGTCTACCCTCCCGCTGCCCTGACACTTAGCCTCACCTCAAAGTAAAATGACATCGTATCAATATGCAAGCGGCGACCAAAGAGACGCTTTAGCAATTACCAGCGGACTGTGGCCGCGGAGTCAATTCATTTATGCCGCAGCGGCGTCTTGTTGCCGGTTCATTTCGAAAGGCTCAATGTCAAGGCGAGAGATTTCCAGCAAAACGCCTCTTTCAGTAAAAGTCCGGCGTCGATGGTTTCAGACCGACTCAGTAGCGAGGGGCCCGCTGCCTGTGGTTTTAAAGCCACAACAGGTAGGGCCCTGCTGGCTGAAGGTCGGGCCGGCAAAATAAATGTAAAACCGCCTGATAAAAATGTATATATATTTTTATTTGTTTCTTGTTCT
Organism: Gephyroberyx darwinii; assembly: GCA_900660455.1. Lineage (NCBI taxonomy): Eukaryota > Metazoa > Chordata > Actinopteri > Trachichthyiformes > Trachichthyidae > Gephyroberyx > Gephyroberyx darwinii. The sequence continues at coordinate 6,560 of CABFOQ010009705.1, read as the reverse complement.
TTTGGTCTGCGTGAAAGACCTCGGCGTACTATTCGCCTTGACCACCGCACGGCCCAAATGCATTAGAGTTGTTTTGAATATGCTCTTTTGAACCGGCCGGGAAATAAAGGCTTTTAAAATTCAAGAGTGCCTTGGAAATTTTTCATTAAGCAACAACCCCCAAAAACCAAAGAGCACCTTAAACTAATTACCCCACAGACAGACAACCAATAGAAGCACTCTCTATCTCTATATTTTATTTTATTGATTTATTTTCTGTAAACGATGTTGTAACTTTATTTTGAAAACCACTAAAGTTTAGTATTATAATTAATATAAAACCCAGCATGCCTTCAAGCACTCCAATCCCATCAATCAAAGGTTAAAATGTGTCAGTGTATGAAGTTATGGAAGTGTGTCATATCTGTAAATGTGATTGGACACCAATATAACATTTTCTAGTGTCTGAAACTCTTCATCTTGATGTGATTGCGGAGACTTTAACACCAAGGCACCTTCATCCCTCAGAAGGGTTATATTCATAAAATATTACTAAGTTTGCACTTCACAAGCTTGGAATTGTAAGGTTCCATCTGCGTTTATGCGACTTTTGAGATATTAAGCACTGCAGTTTTCACAGCAAAACCAATATAATCTTTTAAACTTGCATTTTTTTCTCCACTTGAATATGTATTTTGGAAAATCATCTGTAAAGATAAGAACCAGATGGAGCCTGATGATGGTTTTGGTTTGGAAAAATGGCAGAAAGGTGCTAGAACATAAAGATTTCTAGCTATCAGTTTGCAGTGTGGGAATAACAGATTTTTTTTTTGACTTTTATTTTGGACGGCATACATACATTTTCTTTCCTTTTCAACTATCAGGAATCTCTTCTCTTGGCTCTTTACCTTGGCCTCAGTGACAATGGGTGTGATGCCACCACTGACACACACACACACACACACACACACACGCACACGCACACGCACACACACAAGGTCACAGAGGCACCCCTAGCCAATGAATAACAGGAGGCTCGAGCCGGCCGAGGTGGAGACTGGTCTTGCCATGCGATTCGCCACATACATCAACTCTGCTGAGCATAAAATTGAAATGGAAATGTGGGCCTTGAAAGAGTGTGGCTCCTATTTACCCCCGGACCAGAGCTAATGATTTGTCATTTCTCTCAGGGGCACTAGCTGCTGCCCTCCCTCACACACTCATATCCCCCCTCTACTATATAACTCTAAAATTCTGTATATATATATATATATATATATATATATTTTTTTTTTTACTC
>CABFOQ010009703.1:2865-15230 GCA_900660455.1 Gephyroberyx darwinii | reverse complement strand
ATGACCCAATATGAGGTTGTCAAGGGCACATCATGGCCACCGGGTTTAAGGGAACCCGTAGCTGGGAGCACACCACTGAACCTGCTGACCCATCAGTTGACTTAGTCATCCAGCTGCCAGCTTCACATGCAACTGTTACATGCAGGGCCTCTACCTTTTATTGCTAACCGATTTGTCTACAAGGTTCCCAGTTTTTTACAATGTTCATGACATGGACATATTTTATCCTTAAATGAAACCGTTCGTCAGCCTTTCTGCTACTCAAGCTGCCAATATAAACTCCACCCCTGATTCTTTAACAATAGTCAATGTTACATGTACAGAGTAAAATAAAATTCTACACAAATTTCATGCACATATACAGTGTAAACGTGTAAAATATAAAATCTAAGGCTAATAAGGAGATGCCTCAGTGACTATGGTTCAAACTCTCAAACTGAAAAAACTTTCCCTTTTTTGTTTTAATTTTATAAATGTTTCAGGCAATGCAGGAAATCATAGAAAATTCATTCAATTTATTTATTTATTTATTTATTTAACTAAAAAATCATCCTTGGCGTGTGTTCAGTGTGTGTGTGTATATATATATGGTTCAAATTGGAGGTTGGAAAAAACATTGTATTCTATTTTCCCCAAACTTAAATCATACACATGTTACACCATATCCAAGGAACACATATCTACTAAAAGTACAGTCAAATTGAATTTTATATAATTATATAATCTGAATTTTCTAGAACTCCTTTCATTTCCCAAAATATGTCACTACCGAAACATGGTGGAAATGTGAAATAAAGATGGAATACATCCACCAATTAGGTAATAATAATTAATCTAAATTCAGTCTTTCTTTGTAAAATCTGTAAATTTGATTATATGAATTCAAAGTTACTGATTGATGAAATGATGAATTGTCATAGAATTTTCAATAACTCAAATTATTGTAATTTTGACAACAGGAATTTCGGTAATTACAACAATATTTTGGTTGCAACATTGTATCTCTTTACTTTTTTTTGCTTAACCCTAACATGCCTTTCAATGCCGATATAATCAACAAAAACATTATATATATATATATCATATATATTTTAAAAGGTTTGTTGTTGTTTTTTTGTATTTCACTACTCTCTGCTTTATTTGTTTGATATCAGTATTATCTATATGTTTGCAGTACATAATTTCATCACATTGCTCAACATATTGGCTTTCTGTTTCAGTAGTGACAATCTTGGCTAAGTTTGACCATAAATCAACAGGTTTGCTTGAACATGGCTAGAAAACATCTATAGACACTTCAGTTGTGCAAATGTAATACTTTTACAAAAAAAATTCAGAATTGATGTGTTTGGTAATGACAGCTCTTAAAGCCGCAGACTGATTTTCAGATTTTAGAGCATGTTTACTATCGTCTCACCCTGTGGCCATGATGGACAGGGATGCAGTCTCACTTCCTGGTCGTAATTATAGGGTTGTGACTAAAATCAGGCTGAGTGTGCAGACTAAAACTGTTTTGGTAGGGACATGAAAGTTGGCGACAGCATTCATTTAGAATACTTTTGTACAAAATGCATCTGAATCTTCCAACTTCCCTTTTGAAGAACCAAAAAGCCCTACTAAAAAAAGAATGTAAAGATTTAAAAATGCTACATATACAGTACTGGGAAAAAGTCTTAAAATCTGTAAAGTGAAGATGCTTTCAAAAATATAGGGTGCTGTACATGTGTATGTACACACACACACACACACATATATATATATATAAACACATATTACTAATTTAGCAATCCATATTTAACCCTATAAACCCCAAAAACTTTCTGGCCGATTTTTGCCTGTCCTGCATTCCTATGGAATCAGCACAAGCATGGCTACAAGACATATGTGCAGTATAAAATAATAATGCCATAAATCATAAAGAAAGAAAAAAAATGAAACTATTTACAAAAAAGAAAAACAGAATCTCTATTTAAAATATATATTTTTCCCAGTGCCCACGTCTTACAAATGTTAAAAATTAGGGCCTCCACATTCTTTATGTACTAAGGTATTTACATATTTACAACTGCTACAGGTGTTTTAAAGTTTCTTTTCCGGCATACCAAGTTACCAAGGCAGTTAGCTCTGTCGAGATTCAAGGAATTGTTGCGACGTCACTGAAAATGGCAGTGGAAGCATTCAGAGTTCCCCTTTTGCACTGAAGGGTGCAAAATGTCCTGTTTTTTACAGTATAGCTAGCACAAACGGTTTATTTTGTGCAAATTTTGAAACGATGCATGGGGAATCAAGTGATTTTTGATGAAATCTCAACATTTTAATATTAGATGCGTTTATTTTTCCTGCTGCAAAGGACAGCATTCAGCGATCTCCGGTAACTTAATCCATACATGTTAGTAATCCATACTCTTTCCCTATATTTCCAAACAAAGGAATCTGTTTAACACTTTGTAATAAAAAAAAAAAACATACATTCAACCAAATGTCTCTGATCACTGCAAAAGAAATTTAGGAAGATTGAATTACTCCAAAGGCTTAGACAATCTGTCTGTAATCTGTTAGCATGCACAAATTGTTTGTTTGTAGATCTTGTCCCTGAATTTCTATGCAGTTCATCACAATTTGTTTTTGTGAGGAACTGCATTATTGTTGATGAACTGCAAATTACTGTTGATCTTAATTGAGCCACTAGACACTAGAGCTCTGTTTCTTCAGTCGGTACATCTCTCCCACCATGTTTCGATTCATTTGATGCTGCAGTAATGTGGAAGAAGCTACAGGAGAGAGCAGGGGGCGTACAAGTCAGACTACTCTGACAATGACTGGGTCTGACGTCAATGGTGGAGGGCTCTGGCTCTCGTGTCAAGTCTAAGACGTAAATGGATGACAAGATACACAATTCCCCAGCTTCCATTGCCTGAAAGAAACTAGAAAAAAACCTATTACTATTGTTATTATTTTATTGCCGATATATGCTAAAATAACTTCCCTAATCTGTGTGAGGATGTTTTTTGTAGTTATTTGCATATTTGTAGAGGTAGTGGGCTGTCAGCTTGTCAGGTGGCTTGTGGCTTGACTGTGACGTTTTCTGTTGCTGTTTGAACCGCAGTGCATCCTGTTTCTCTGTCATAGCCCTTGCGGTTTTAATAATGAAAAATGTACTTCCGTCATTTCCATTGAACCAGCGTGAGGTAGTCTTAAGTCGTGACAGCACTTCTCAATTTACTGGAAGTGCTTTCATTTGTAAACACTGAGGAAGGAAATGGGGGTCGTGCTGCTGATGACAGTTGTCAAACAAATACACGTGCACCATGGCTGCTAGACAGAATCCAAAATGGGGAACTGACATCGGTCTTGCTCATCTTGTCTCTAGGCATGGAATATGAACAGAATTGAGCATAGAGGATACTACTTACAGGAAAGTGTTTCAAAAAGCATTGCTTATGTGATATTTTTATCTGTAACTGATTGCAACAAATTGGCTTCTAGCAACCAAAACATCTCTTTTCTTACTCTTTATCTTTAATAGTTACAAAATAGTGTTGCTGTACACATACAGAATGGTACAAGGGATATAAACCTCAAATATAAAACAAATCTTTACACTGAGGATAGAACTTGAACTGTGTTCAAGACACAACAGAGAGAGGGTTGAATAGGTAAACACAGGCTGTCTTTGCATTCAGGAAGCGGAACTTGCACACAGCAGTCTCCTCTTTTCAGAATGAGTATGTGTTGCTCATCATCTTAGTGCTGTGTGATTCCCCTTGGGCTGCTGTCTGACCCAGGACTGGTTTGTGGTGCAATGTGGCCGCCACGCTTGCCCCCACATCTGCAACTCAACCACTGAAACCTAGGGACTTTTCCAGCCCAGTTCTGCAATGCTGTGCTGTCGTTAGCCTCCGGCAACATGTACTATGCTGCCTCCTCCCATTCATTCACGCCACTTAAATCAATAGTCAGGCTAATGCTTTAACACTGGTGAGTTAGGGCACATGACAGTAACAGCATCTGGGGTGTATGTGTGTGTTTTTGTATCGAAAAGAGTTCAAGATAAATGCATTCACATGACCTTGGCTTATTTTCGGGCAGGTTCAGACAGTGAACAATAACATTGGCATGTGGTCGCCTAGTGCTGGAGGAGATAGAGGGGTGAAAGAATGCAGCCGGGTTGCCCCTTGGCTGCATGCCTGTTTGAGCACAATGCACTTGGTGACTGCTGGGTTTCGTGTCGCTGTCGCTGTTTCACCTTTTGTAAAATTAAAGTGCTTTGAAGTCAAAATGAAATGAAAAATGACTTTTTCACCTTGTTGGCTAATTTTATAATATAATATTTAAATATACACCTACTCAACAATACATGCCAAAAGTAGTTTTTTTCTCATTGTTATATCAAAACCCCTTTACGTTTACTTCCTAGAAAACTGTGTATTTTTAGTAATTGCAACATCAATTATATCAGGTTGAACAATCCCCTCCCCTCCCATATGTAAAACTGCCTTTCTCTTCCTAACAGATAGTGCTATCCCATCGGTTTACACCATCGGCCACTGTTGAACAATCCCTCCCCACATTGTGTCCCACCCCAACATCCTGTTTCAACCGGAAAGGCATCAAATGGCTCTCAAAATCCCATGTCATCATGACTTTAAAAATTTGTGCATACGCTGGCAATTCATATGTCATTCCATTCTGACAGCAATGGACCGACAATTCCTTCGGAGCTATCAACGAATTGATGCAACTTAAATGTCATTTTGGATGACTCACATTGCTCAGTGGCCTCTAAACCCTATAATGTGCTAATACTGTTAGTGTTAGTGTTAAAGGTGAAAGTACTGTAGCCTTTTCTTAGGATGAATCACTGCACATCTAGACCTCTCCCTTTATCTAGCTGACAGCATGTTAAATGGAAGAAATTCCAAACCAACTAATTCAAAAGATGAATTCAGAAGAGCACTCTTGAATTAGATAAGTATAGTATTTGTTCCAGGAGTGAGATTAACCAGCTTCTTCCATTCTGTTACTAAACGAACTCATACCATAATTGTAACAACCCTGACTGAAAGGATGAACATGTGATTTGTGTCATGTTACAGAACACAATAATGTATAGTGTAGAATATTAGCGTAAAACCACATCCTTCCATCTGTAAATGGGATTGGTTGTCTGAGAGTGCCATTTAAATAGTTTTATTATTTCCTGTTCTTGGGTCAGTCTTAGGTCAAACTGGTGTCCGTCCTCACCTTTGACTTCTTTTCTCTTTTTTTGTTTTACTGTAGTTAGTTTAGAACTATAGAAGCTCCTATGTAGTCTTTGTACATCAGAGAAGGTTTACCAGCATCATTGATACCAACCAAACTGTTCTCTTGTGTCTGTTCAAGATTTCCACAACAGTGTTTTTTTTTTTAGGGTCGACTTTAACTGCAACACACTAGTTCAGTTACTTCCCATTACAATAAGCAGTATGAGATTCCTCAGATGTTTTGACTAGGACACTTTATTTCAGCTCGTGGTTACATGGTCATATTTATGCACCGTGGTTGCCTGTAGCTCATTGGCGTGTTCAAGAACTGTGTGTTTATCTCAGCGCAGCATGTGTGGCGATGCATGTATAATCAAATGAGGAAGTTTGTTCCTCCATCTTAGTCTATGATACATCTTTGTTAAGTTGTTCAGTTTTGTCGTTACAGTAGCATTCAATGGCATGCAATGTCGCCGAACATAATGAGACTATACAAGGAGAGCTATCGCAGATAAGTGGGCTATTTGTTAACCGTGATTTCAAGAGTGCCCTTAACTCCCATGTGATTTTAATATGGAAAGTCCCTCAAGATAAGCTTGATTACACTTTTAGAATAGGCTTGATATCAGTGCAAACATAGACAAAGAGACAAAACAGGGCCTATGATGAAGAAAACAAGTCAAGGCTTGGTCTGCCAAGTAGCTGGCAGTGGTGCATACTTGATGTCACTCTGAGTTAATGTAATGTGTAAGGCATTGTCCATGGAATTGAAGGTTTTGACCAATTTAGTTGAGAAATTAAATTTAGAAAGCTGAGTGCTTGATGGGGGAAAAAAAGCTCTTCTTACCAACTTACCACGAATAAGAAAATCATGTAAAAAATATCAAATACTTCAATCGTACTGAATGTTTCATTCTTTGAGATATGCACTGATCGTAACCGTCCAGATTTCTGTTGACCCAGGAGCACAACCTGGACTGGTTTCCACGGATGCGGGCCATGTCCCTAGTGAGCAGCGACGCAGACGGGGAGCAGAATGAGATCAGAAGCCTGCAGGAGAAACTGGAGTCCACTATGAAACTGGTGTCCAACCTGTCAGGCCAGCTGACTGAGCTCAAAGAACAGGTTTGTTAAACTAAACTACTAGAGCTCAAAGACCATGTTCCATCTGGGTTTTGGTGTTTTCGACTTCATCATGACAAATATATGAACAAGTGAGGGACAGGTTTTCTATAGACGTGGACCGCAAATGTTGCTCAGGGTTTGTTTGTTTGCCACTCCTTGCCCTTTAGATGTACAGCTTACTAAATGCAGAAGGCAGTGAGTCATAGTTCACAACAGAGCTCATGAGGCTGTCAACCTGATTTGTATTTGCGTCACTGCTGCTGACGTTGAGTTTTGAGTCTATTATAGTTTAGTTGTTTTACAGATCCTATAAATAATTATCTATCTTCTGTACTACAGTTGCTTAATTGTTGTATTCCACAGTTTCTAGTAAACAGAATTGTAAACATAGCTCTACCACTGAAATGAGAACTATCTATGAGGAAGTGAATGTTATTGAGACATTTTGACCCAGACAGGGGGAAATGATTATTGTGTGGCTGAAAGTTTGAAGGGCACCATGGTATCAGTTACACTTTATTCCAGATTGTGCTTTTAAAAGGTATGCATTTTTAGTCTAGAATTGTTATTTATTATATTATATTTATTGTTATAAATATTATTTATTTATTATTTAATAATATTACTTCATTACTTTCCCAAATGCCCACTTTCCGTGTCCCTGGACTTGTTGGGAAGGATCTTGGGTTTGCCCTGTGGCCTTCAGACTAGAACAGAAACAACAAGGCCAGACAACGGTTCCCTGTGTTACCTCAATTCAAAGAAAATTGGCTTAATTATTTAATCATGGTGTAAAGAAGGCCAGCATTCTGCTGTTGACTTCAAACAGTCTCCACTTCATGTGTTTTAATGTTTTTTCGAACGCTTCCTTAGCCGCAGAATTATTTCTCTTAGAACACTCATTACATGACCACTCTCACTTTTGATATTGTGTTTCGGTGCTAAGGTGCCAAGCATCAGCATCAGTTAATGGGTTTAATACTTAACAGAAAAAACATACTTTTTCTTGTTGGCATAAAGGTTAGAATCTGTGTTATGACTCGAGGGCTTTGCTTGATCACTGAAATTTCTTTTAACTTGAGTTTCACTATTAGTAGTTTGTATACTGCAGCTTTCGTCATTCTGGAGGAGTAGGACGGCGCGATTTCAGCTCTATTTTCAGTTCAATACTGTGCAGTGTTTGCACAGCACTTGTTAGTTTCTCTAAACTAGAAATACGGCAAAACGAAACACTAAAACGAAACACTAGCTCAGTAGGACTGACCTAGAGTCCAGTGGAAAATGTCAGCAGAGGTACAGGTACTGTGAATGAGACAAGAATGATTCAAGTTCAAGTCATTTATTATCAAATGTGCATGGTAAAAGTGTGAATGATAAAAGAAATGTCTGTCTCCTCAGATGACCGAACAGAGGAAGCAGAAGCAGCGGATTGGCCTGTTAGGACATCCTCAGCACATGAACGTCAACCCCCAGCAGCCTGCATAAGGTCAATGTCCCCTCCAACTCATCCACATGGCCCCGAAGCACCTCAGCCCTGGCTTTGTGTTTGCATAGCGGACAGAGCGCACAGTTCTTACTGAGAGGTTCCACATAATATAGACTGTAGCCTCTACGGAGCGTGAGTGTGACATGTAACCGTAGGGAACACTCTTACATAGGTAGTCGTAATATGATATGTAGCTCGTCTACCCCACGCAGGTATTGCTCTAAACAATAACACTCACCCACCCCATTCTATTCGGTCCAGTTGGGATTGGTGCCAAATGTTTTCTAAGTAGAAATGAGTTGGATTTCTCAATACATGGCCTTTACTGGGTGAACTTGAACAGAGCTGACTGGACAGGAAGAATTAGTCCCATTTGAAGTTTTTTTTTTTGTTTTTTTTTCTGTTTATACTTCTGGTTTAACAAGCAGTATTTAATGTCTCATTTTTGTATGTTGTGCAATAGCCAAACTTAAATATGCAACCTTGTTGGTGTGTGGATTTAAGTTCTGTAAATCATGTCTTATTTAATAGCGTGAGACAGTTTTTGTTAATATTGTTTTGTTTTTTTGTTTTGTCCGGCTGGCATTGGGTAGAAATAGGGACTTGCTGGTTTTGTTTTTACTTAAGCACATTTAGAGATAATAATTAATATGCTGGCCTTCTTAATTTTACTTGGTTTTTTTTTTACTCATTTTGTTTCTTGAAAATGTGCGTACTGCTTAAATGCACTTGATAGAGATAGTATATTGTGAGAGCAATATATACAGATAGTTTTCTTTCACCTTTGTAAATCCAATGGTGTCATATCTCAATGCTAACTTATTTTATGATAAATTTCCTTTCTTATTTAATGGGATCTAAACGACATTTAGGATGTTTTGCTTGTCAGTCAAATCTATAATTTGTTCAGTATCAGTCATGCTATTCAGATCTGCTCAGGAGGTGTGTAACTTATATTGTAACAAATATAATTTCCCAGATTTCTCTTGTATTGCAGCAGACCTGATCCGTTTGTGCCTGTTTTTGTCCTTTAATTTAGAATTTGATACATGTCCATGAGATGCATAGAAGTTGGCTTTCATTCTACTGTTAGACAATGGGTTGGTTGGTTGGTTGGTTTTTTTTGTATTATATTTGTAATGTGTACATAATGTTTGTTGCTTATATCATTGCTTTTGTATAGAAAAATGACATGGGGAGGGAAAGTTACTCAAAATTAATGTTCGGATTAATAATTAAAAATGTAAGCACTGTCAATTTATATATTAAAGTAGAATTATTTATTAAAATTGATGGAATTATCCTTTACTTCATGTACTGAGTTTTTGGCACTACACAAAACAAGTATATGTGTGTGTGTGTGTGATTATATTATAATGTGGATAGCAGCAACATTAAAACTCTGCTTTCAAATGCCCTGCTCCCCTGTCACACACTGTTAGTAGTCAGTGAATTTAGAATGACTCATGCCCCATGCTTGGTGGTAATGAGAGGGCTCTACCGTTCATTATATAACCCGAACATGTTGATGAGGATTATACATGCCATAAGCAGTGTGTAAATATTACCTTAGGGTTTTTTCCAAATGATACGGCACATAAAATACTCAGAGAAAGCAGGAAAATTAACTGGTCCAATGTGGAGGCTACAGTAGCAGATAAATGAGAATTTAGTTCCAGCTAAGGGCCAGCTGTTATTTGTGGAGCCATTTTCAGTGTTTGGGGACCCCGTTCAAAAATGAAACTAGGACGAGTCTTGAGTTACTTTTTAGCTTTCAGAGAAACCAGCTTTGTCAGCTGGAGGTACGCATGCAAATCTGAAACCAACAAATGTTGTCTACCATACAACTGGAATGTGTGTATTTGGCTGGAATTACAATTGCACATCCTGAGTAATTGGGGGCTTTCCTGAAAGATTCCCTGCATACCAACTGTTTACTGAGCTCTATTAGTCTTCAAATAGACTGAGCTGATGCTCATCTGCCTTTCAGTCTTGAACACCCTGTATGAAATAATAGGCCTTCCTAGTGATTATCCCCATTTAGCTACGTAATCAAACACCTTCCTAAATTACAGCTCAGAACCTCAGGTGAGGGTCCTTGTTATGGGGTTCCCCACACAGAAGGCAGTTAGAGAGCCATGGTGCTTGTCAGGATCAGTTGCCAAAGATCAGTTCACAAGAGCATGATTCCTGTCCTTGAAAATGAAACATTTTACTCTATAGCCCTACATCTAGAATGGTGTCTTACATGTTGGAATAAGAGGAATTTCCTGATCTTAATGTGGGATCACCTGCCAAAAAAGCCACACAAAATGTCTGTGTGCAAGGACCCCCATGGGTCCTTGAAGGGTTCCAGTGAAGTGACGAATGGTATAATATCACTATTACTTCATTTGAAGAAAGGACAAGTGGAGAACATTATTGAAATAACTGCTCAGATCAGGGGGTTCACTGTCCCCAATGTTATCTTCCCACCTACAGTATAAACAGCTGTCTAGCTCTGTGCCATATCATATCCCCCGTTCACAAAAATATTCTTAGATGGGGGTCCATGGGACAACTTAGTATCTTATTTGGGGGCCATTGATTTGAAACCGCTTGGGTACCCGTCCCAGATTAATCTTCACAGAGGTTTAGACATGTTTCACCCTGTTAGAAACTCATCTATTGGAGTCATGAAAGTGCTTGTAATTGTGATGACTATTTACAGTAGTTTCAGTGGCAAGGGAACAGGTAGAAACAGTTAAGAAGGCAGACACAACATAAGGAGACTCCCCATTAACAACGATGGTAAAAGTAACAATTTGTCTCTTCCTTCTGACGCGGTCATCAAACGTCCTGTATTTCAAGCACAATCACAACATCTTTGTCTTGTCCTCTGTCACGTTTTTGAAAAACAAGCACATGACCATTAAAACCCACTTATCTTAAACCACTACACTGCAAACTATCTAATTTCGGTTACGGTCTAATTAAGTTTTATGATAAGCATATATTTTATATATTTTCTACACTGTTTTGGGTGAGTTTCATGTATTTCTATTGGATAATAGTGTATTTCATTTCAAATTTGGATAAACCCCACTAAATGTTATGTAGTGCTAACGTTAGCTTGTTGGCTACTGATTTGTTTTTTAGATGTTGCAACTAGGAGACATAAATTCCGGCCTGTTAGCATTTGGTGACCCTACACCAAGTCACTTTTTATGGCCGTGCAGTTATCAGACAACATTAACACAAAGTCAGCGATAACATATTAGGTTATGTTTCACTGGAAGTCAAAGTAAGTGATGCCAGAGTGAGTCGCGGGTCAGCTAAAGCTAAAGCAGGCTTCTTAACACCATTGCCCTCGCTTCCGGGTTGGAACTCCGCTCCCTGTCTATCTATAGCCTCCGCGCGGGACGTCGGCGGCTGGAACCGACCAGTCGGGGCGCTCTCTCTTGTGTGCGTGGGTGACGTCAGCTGCAGGGATCTGCTCCTCCGTTCGCGCTACCATGAGGAGCTCAACGTGACAGCCAGGTTGGTACAGCCGGTATCAACAAACGGATTTGCCACGGCGACTCGTCCTGCCGCAGGTGCACGTGTAACAGCAAATGGCTACAGTATGAAATAACACATTGTCCACTCTGAGCACGCGACACACGGAGGACAACAGACATTGATAAATGGATTGTAAAATACTGCGAGACGTTATCATTTAGTGAAAGCCATGCTCATTTCACGATTTGATATCAGGCGTCAGGATGTCGATGTTTTCATCTGCCTCTCTACTCGTGTAGTTTATGAAAGCCTAGGTTTGTTCAGTGCCAACAAACGGTAGTCTATTGAAGGATTCCACCGTACCTAAAAAAAAATAAAATAAAATCAAGCTGTGCTTGCTTATGTGTCAAAATATAAACCTATAAATAAGAGCCCCACATTTACTTAACCCCTACAGCCTATTCATCCCTTATAGCTGAAATCAGGATGAGCGAAAACGTTATTATAATTATTATTATTAGTAGTAGTAGTAGTATTGTTATTGAACCTAACCCAATGAAAAATCACTAATATTTCCATAATATTCCTATAGGGATTTAAAGTGTGTCTGTGGTACCTGGTTGTTGTTTTTTATCTCGTTATAATATTGCTATAATTTCCTATAGTATCCTATAGTATCCTTAAAAGGTACTATAGACTTACAAGGGCTATTCCTGTTATTATGATTATTATTAGTATCAGTGTTATTATTATTGTTGTTGTCGCTGTTCTCGGTTTGGGGCCTCACCATTGGCTGCAGTGATTTTGCACTTTGTTGAAGTTCATAAGCTTGTATGGCGTTATAACAGTTGACAGGGGGAATTTTTGCCCTACTTTCTGCCTATGTAAACACGGTCGGCTCGCACGTTCCGCCCGGAGTGCCAGAGCATGGTGGTACACGGGACCCGGCCCCGGTGAAGGGAGGAGGGAGGGTTGTACTACAGAAATGGGTTGTACTCCAGCAGCAGGAGAGGGGGTTGATGGAGGGAGGT
>CABFOQ010009692.1:2534-19580 GCA_900660455.1 Gephyroberyx darwinii | reverse complement strand
CCAGAAACGGATGCACCATATACAGATAAACTGTTTATGGGAATAATCAGAAATAAAGATTCCAAATATTAGTTTGTGTCCGTCGTGTTCCTTTCCCGGCTTATACGTACTTACTATACTCATTCTAGCAAAAAATAAAACAGGTTAGCAGATTATTTCTATATAAATTCATTGTTAACCGTTAGCAGATGCAGATGTAAAATGCTTGACTTGGCTCACATACATTTCACATTCATTAGATTTGATATTTGACATTTGTGTACCTGTATTACTTTGCTGTGAAAGTCCATCAGGTTTCATTGGCTTGTAACAGTAATATGAAGTAAGACCTCCACCCAAAACAAAGTACAACTGGCTCAGAAGAAATGCTCCTCTTAAACTTTCAAAAAGAGAAAAGCAGTTTGAATTATTTACTTGGAGCACTCGCTTGACGCTTCTCCAGATTTAATTCTTGTGCTGAACTCCTAGTTACTGATTCTCCTAAAGTGCACTAGGCTGCCCAAGCGCTCGCTCACAGCTCATTCAGAAGATCATTCTGCCGAGCAGCATGACTTCAGGAGCTGTTAAACCTCGTCTCACCCCAGTGCCTGCCGTAGCTATTTCGGTGAGAGAAGGATAGGGTTAGACCGATATATCAAGTTCGCTGATATATTGAGCTGATCAGCCACTCAATGTTGTGAGTTAAATGTAATAGTGCTACCTTGTGTTAAACGGTGTATAGTGTAACCTCTTCAGCATAAAGGATGATGCCAAAGGGGTTGCTTTAAATCCGCTTATCCCAGCTTAAGGAATACAGCATTTGATTTTCCTGGTGAATCATGTACGGCTTGACCCAGAAGATGAAGTCTCAGTTCCACCACCATCTTGTCATTTCTCTCATACCAACATCAGGGGCAGATTATACACAAATCATCCTTTTATCCTCCGCAGAAACAATAACTGTTCGGAGATCCTCTTCTTTTTATATGATGACCCTGTAGATGTTATCCATGCTGGGTAATAGAAACTTTGTCTCTTCTCTGGAAATTCCCCCACAGAAAAGGAAAACTATAGAAGAAATGTGGAAATATGAGTGAACAAGAAATATCTTGCATGATATTTACATACTTATGCTCCCAAGGTTTTTCATCCAAAGAAGTAAAAGCAAAAGGCTCAAGAAAAAAGCAGCCCATTTGTGCAATTATAATTTCTGCAAAAAGACCTTGAAACTGAATATGAGTCATCATGACTCATTGTGGAGGATAAAAGGCACAAACAACTAGAGAATTATGACACTGGACTACCATGTATAAAAAGTCTTGTTTTTGAAAAGGAAATTATATTTGATGTGGCAAAAAAAATAAGGCTGTAAAAATATCCAGCAACATTACTGGTGCATAAAAGAACATTCAAAGAGAACACTGTGCTTTCAACAGCACGACTTTGATGACTTATTTTCCACTACACCACCTCCATCCAACCACATAGCTAACTTATGGGTGTCTGGCAAAAGCTAAAAAATCTGTTGAGAAAACTTCTACTTCTACTACTTCTCTCTGGGTAGCCCCATCTTTAGATTAAGATTATTTTTATTAAGATTATTACTAAGAAATACAGAGATGATTGGCCACCGAGGAATAATGAACCAATGTATGTGTGTGTGTAAGCATGCGTCTGTCAGCCTCCTTTTGTTGTAAACAAAACATTGAAAATGAGAGGAAAATGCGAGTGGTGTTCGTTCTGATTTCACCCACTGTGCTGTGGGCGCTCATGGCGATGTGATGAGGCAGCTCCCCGGGCAGCAGATTAAACAATCACAGGACACTGGAGCAAAGGGAGGAGTGTCTTTGATTTTTCCACTATAGAAGGTATAGAAGGAAACGGATGAAAAAGGCAAACATTATCATACAGGCATCCAGATTATTGCCTGGGAAATAGTGTTTGACGCATACAGTGATTGATGATATATCATATATGATTTGTTTTGGAATTTCAATTTCAACATGACATTATTGAGGAATTCTATCAGTTTGTGATTATAGTCTACATCTCTCTGCAATAAACAAATAACAAGAAAGATCCTTAAAATACAGTGGCAAGCTGGAAGGAAAGAGATGGAAAGTGACAAAGGCGCTTTGCCTAATTGCAGGAATATATCAGGGAGCCATCACTGTCTTGGCACAATTATTTTGAAGGAACATATTTCATTTTCTCCCTACCTACTTTTTTATTCCTGGGAGAACTCTAATTAGTCGCCTTGCTTTCCAAGTCGCTGTCTGCAGCAGGTGAGTTAAGCCAGGAAACAGAGTAATGGAGGTGGCAGAACA
This sequence comes from Gephyroberyx darwinii, assembly GCA_900660455.1. Classification (NCBI taxonomy): domain Eukaryota; kingdom Metazoa; phylum Chordata; class Actinopteri; order Trachichthyiformes; family Trachichthyidae; genus Gephyroberyx; species Gephyroberyx darwinii. Next base: position 17,274 of record CABFOQ010009692.1, on the reverse strand, counting down.
TTAAAACTAACAGGCTCCCAGACAGTTGTTAAAGACAACCAAGCCCATCTGATGGGCTGTGCTGAAAACACAGTGATGTATGGTGTCACTACAGTCCTCTCTACAGGATGTATGTGGCCGTGGAGTACTCAGAGACAGAGAAGGAGCTGAATGTAGACCTTGACTTCATAATGACAACTGGCCTCCTCTAGGTGTCATTATATCAGCTTAACCTATCATATTCCACCAGAAACCAGGGGCCATCCACCAGATGACTTCAATTTCCCAGTTGGATGCAGAAAAATCCTCTGGGGAAGAACTTATGGGTATTATAGTTTTGTTGTCCTTAAGCATATTTAGCAAAAGCGTTGCTGTTTGATAGTGAATGAGGAATGAATACGGACTATCTCTGTCCTAGTCGCTCCATTACTCCCTCCCTCTCTGTCTCTATTATATTCCCCCAAGGAGTGTTGGCTCAACATCCAATATAAGCACATATAAAATGATGTTTAACAACCAATAGAGACAAAAAAGTTATTCAAGTCTCTTAACCTGTAGTCTCACCAGATTTTCCAAAAGCAAATAGCAGATATTACATTTTCAATACTTCCATTAGATGATAGAGACAAAATGGACCAAGTGATGATTCGATGTATGTCATTAGGAGACCTTCACTGACAACCAAAATGCAAATAATGACTTACTGAACTACACACATTGGAAACATAGTGACCAATGTTAGCACAACTGCACATTTTGCGCAAACATTTTACGCTATGTGATACAGAATCATCAGAAAGCTAGGTATATGATTTATTGAATGTATGGTTCAAGGTTGGAGCTTTGCATAAAAGGTTATGAACATTGCAATTGATGCAAAACATAAGACCAAAATAAAATATATAGACTGATTATTTTTTCTTTTTCTGATGATGTAGAAAAATCTATTAAATGAATGCAATGAATACAATTGACTGCCAGTCGCCAAATTATTCCTAATTCATAAGTTTAAATAGGAAAAATACATGCCCCTCATGAATCAATAAATGGCTATTCAGAATCCTTCCAGAGGGCATAAGCATTTCATGTCTGATTTTCTTTTCACCATTTCATAAAGATACAAAGGGTTAATACTGGAACCAGATTTGTACAAATTTTGCCTGCCTCAAATGTGAGCCTTCATCTAAATCCTAATACCTATTTTCATGACGCCTAAGAATACTTCACATCTCATACCATGGTTAGAACGTTTCCTTCATCTTTTTTCTTATACATATTTCACAGCCTGCATGTATCAACTGTGATGAATCTGATTCATCACAAGTTCAGTTTGTTGTGGGCTCAAAAATAAAATAAAAACTAAAACAAGCAATACCTGACTGCCGTGGATGTGATTTAGTCTGGCACATATTCAGGTCTCCTCGTCCTCCCTTGTGTAATCAGGGAGAGCCTGGGGCAGCCCCAAGGCCTGATCTGAGGCTGCCTCCTTCTCACCCTGAAATGCTACAGCTCAGCATGGCCAACCAAGCTGAGATGTGTAAGACTGGCACTTAATCACCCAGATAAAAATGGAGAGTCATTATAGTGAAAACTTCTGTTGCGCAGAGATAAATGCTGAAGAGAGGTTTAAAGTGCATAACTCCACTTTTAATAGTACAGAGCAAAAATTGTGAAAAATCAATGACTTTGCGCCTCAATTCATTAAGAGATCTTTACTCACAACCAAAATGTGAAAATCTTCTTGTATTGAAATGTACTACAGGCTGGGACAATGGGAAACCAATGCTAGTAGCCAATATTAACATAACTGTACATGTTTTTACTGTTTAGCACTGAATCAGCAGAAAGCCAGGCGTATGATTTATTGGATGCAGTTTGGAAGGTGGGAGCTTTGTGTAAAAGGTCTCACACTTTTTAGTTGCTGCTATACTGAAAAATACATTCTATTGGGTGTTTGTATGTGCTCAGGCTCCGGGTGATAAGATCGGCCTGAGGTTAAATCCTCACTGGCTGGGGAATCAAGATGGCATTCATCACATGAATACATGTGCTTATATGGTTTCTCATATGGTGCAGCTATAGCTCATGGTAACCAGTAAATGGAAAGCAAAGGCTTAGTCCATTAAAGAGCCTAGCCTCTGAAAGATTGCAAGATAGGTGCAAGATTTATTATAAGACAGAGAGAGAGAGAGACAGAGCGAGAGAGAATATTGAATCTGTTTTATAGCTCTGCCACTCACATAAAGTGGAAGGGGGTGGATATTCCTCCTCTGCTGCTCCCAATCACCATATACCATATTTCCACTGTCATATTTGCAGCTTCAGCTGTAGAGGATAATCTCTCTCTGCAGAGAGTGCTGTAACATGAAATAGGAGTGCAGAAATAAGAAAATGTATTCACTTTAATTGATTTTCCTCTCCCGTGCCGGTATGTGTTTGGAAGAAAGTATGTGTGAGTGGGAAGTGCATAAGAAGTTCTGTTCCGGCCCGGATTGCTGAACTATAAAACGTATTTATTGTTTGATTATTGGGGTAATATCCTTAACTATGTAGCTCAACGAAAGAATGAGGCCAGGTAGAGCTTGGTTTACAATTAAGCTGACGGATAAGCTTCGTCATGACTTGCTCTACCGGTGATTACTGTGTAGATGTTACACCTTGGACCCGCCGAAGGTTTGTGTTCTCTCGCCTTCCTCCACATCCTCTGGTTCCAATCGACCTCAGTCGTTCTCGAATGGATCACTACTGCCCTCTGGTGGCAGAGGCACGCTGGGCCTTGTGCACTATGCGAGGTTAAGTTGGAGGTGCTCGGGAATTGGTTTTCTAGATGTTTCATTGAATTATTCAGAGGCTTCACGTCCCGAGTACTTCTGTCTATCCACCCATGTCTCCCCGATAAGAAGGAAAAAGCTGTCCGTGTTAAAGGAATGAAGCAATCACTGTGAATTCTTGATGCATTCCTATATTGCCATAGGCCTACAGCCGTATTAGCCATATAGTACAACCTTGCTTGAAACCATCTCCCAAAGCAGTTTTTTTTTAAAGTGGGGCCCGGGGAAACCCAGGGGGTCCTTAAGGGGCTCTCAGTGGGTCCCCAGCGAAACGAGGAGTAGTTTATTCTCACTCTAATTTAATTAAGTAGAAATGGATCCAATTAGAGGATGTTTAATAATGACTAACACAATAACAGGTTTCACTCTCACCACTGTTATCTCCCCATGCAGCGTGTTGTACAGTTGTACAATCCGATACTAAATGAAACAAAAAATCATCTCATATGGGGACAAACTGATCTAATGGGATCCGTGGTATAATTCGTGAATATTTTGCTGTTCGTGACATGATAATGTTTGAGAACCCCAATCCTAAAGAAGCTATGACTTTAATAGACAGTGCCCACGATGTTGTGGCCATGAATATAGGCGCAGAAAAATCTTTTCACACTTACAGAAAACGCATGCGCGTAGAGGAAACCAACTGGTTTGTGTCAAGTCGAAGCAGACGGATGCGATCGAGCCAGAAATCATCTGTATTCTGGCATTCATGGTGACACAGTGAGTAAACATTTGCAAACGATGTGATTTTTGAAATAGTGTAGGCCACTGGTGATGCTTCAACCCCCATCTGCGCATCTTGGGAAAATGGGGCGCAATAGGATGCAATTAGACTGGAACATCTTTATTTGGCTCTTCCCGCAACCAGAAATGTTGCTTCTTAAAACAATTCAAGCATATTGTGATCTGCGTCTAAATGTCTGTATCGATTTGGCTCTGAGCAAACAAACCCATATTATATTTGTAGATCTAGTATGTGTGCTTCTGCCTTGAAAGAAAAAAAACCCTCTGATTATATTAGAAATTATCAGCTTTTTGGACAGCTAATTTCATCATAATGTCCATATGATTTACAGGCCGTAATAGCTAAATACTTTGCTTGTGTTTCTTAACCCGACTGTCGTGCTGCGTGTATCCTCCTGAGGATGCGCTTGATGGATGCGATTGCTGCGGTCCACGAGTAACGCCTTGTCCGTATCATTACTGCTCATCCCCCATGATCCAACAAACCGGTAGGCTATTTGCCATTAACTCCACTGGCTATTTTCTTTGATCTATCTTATTGCATAGCGCTTTCTTTCTTCACAGATGTCGCTGGTAAAGAATTGCGATGCACAGAAGTTGACCGCACGCCTCATTATAATGGAGTGGTTGTGCATTCCGCAAGAGGAGATACTATCGTTTCAAATATTTAGACTTGGCAAACGTGTAATCAAATTTCACTGTGAATTCCAACCATAAGTAGGATTCATCTATAGTCATTCCATTCGTCAATCAACTTTGATTAATTTCCCCCTATACTGTGCATGCCTCCTGCTGGGAAGAACCATTGCACCTGCAATGGTGCCCTGCCAGACCTTTCATTTTTTTGGTAATTTGAATCAACTGGTTTACTATTTCTTGAACTGTAATAAGCTACAGTGTACACCTCCTCCCCAGCTCTCACTGTTATTCTGTGTTCTTTTGCAGTCCATGGGCCCAGAGCGGGTGGAGATGCGTAAGAGACAGATGCAGGTTCATCAGGAAGCAGCTGCCAGTGTCCTACAAGCACGCCACAGAATGGGCAACACCCCCACCAACGCCTCAAACGCCTGCTGTTTCTGCTGGTGCTGCTGCTGTAGCTGTTCCTGGTAAGACCCTGTACTGGCCCTCACTGCTATACCCACACCCAGGGCCGTAGCTAGGAATTATGGGTCCTATGCACAGGAGGTGACTCTGGGCCCTTCCCCTCTTTCCTCTGGTCCCCACACCACCCTTATTCCATCTATGATAAATAGTTACGTATACCCTTCTACAATTTAAACACACCACCACACATTCATTTACTGATCAATTATCGGACACGATTGAAATTACAGGTTTTAGTTACCCTGATAGCGTTACCCAGCTGTCACGACCAAACTTCCACCGCTAGTCCCGTTTAAAATCTGACTAGGGAGGACAGTTTTGTTTTAGTCTACGTACGAATAAACCAAGCCAAACTGTATTCCTGCTTGTTCTGGTTTGTCTCACATAACAGTTATTTTAAGTTTTATTTGTTTGCAGTATTGTAGATTTCAACATTTCAAAACTAAAACTGTGAAATAAAAGTATAAAATATTTAGAAAGATACACTTGAGGGACACAAAAGGCATTTTAGACCCGACATATTCAGGGCCCTTCCTCTTGTACCTCCGCTTGGGGGTAGTCAGAACGCCCACCACTCCCACCTGCCACCCCTACTGTCGTCCAAGAAAAACAGATCCACTGTGGTCCCGCCGCCCACACTCTCATTGGACGGAGCCCTCGGGGACGTTAATCTGTTTTGGAATTATCCACCATTTACCTGTGCTTCCACCTTCTCCTCTCGGGTGGCCGGTCTCGAAGGACAGCCAACCTGTTGTGTTCAGAATACGGCCATGTTAATTCACTCCGTTGGGGACGAGTACAACTTCTGTCTCCACATCTATCTCAATTATATTTAATTGTTGCACAGCTACAACGGCCACATTCCCAGATGGGACAGTTCATTGCGGACCCTCACCTGGTTCCAATTAGGCAGGCGCTGCTACATCAGGTGTTGAGAACATTTTAATTACATGCAGCCGATCCCCACAGGATGACCTGGACCAGTGACACATTGTACTGTTTACACACAAACTCCCTGTGGACCACGCAGATCCAGGTGTTCTGTTATTTCAAACAACACAACTTGCAGCAATTGTTTCCTTCCATAATATAGAATATCAGTATGTCGGAATTATTTAGGTAGTTTCTTGTGGTTGATATGAAATGTGAGTGCTACATAACAAAATATGTAATATGTAACGTGTTTCATTTGGAGTTGTGAAGTCAAGATGCACTATATGGCCCGATTACACGTCCTAACTAGCTATTTACTCATTAAAACAGGGACTTTAAAAGGTTGTTGAAAATGATTTGTCGTTTTCATTTCCTCAGTTTGACTGTTAGGAGTGAAGATGAGACAATTCAAAGGACGACTTACGAAAGGAGGACAGAGGGAACCACGAACTGTGAGGACAGGTAATGGCTGGGACACTGTGGCCAGGGCAGGAATCAATCCATCGAGACCAATCCTTTCATAAGGTGTGGTAGTATTGAGAAGACTCAGTAACACTATACCAATACATGCGCTAAAGTCTATAGTTCTCTCTTTAAGCCTCAAGCCTACCCTGGAAGATGCACACTCCTGGTCCACATCATTTGAGAGGGTAATGAAAAGTGCAGCCGGGCGAAGCTGCTTCAGGCAGTTCCTGCGGACAGAGTTCAGCGAGGAGAACATGATGTTCTGGCTGGCCTGCGAGGAGCTCAAAAAGGAGACCAACAAGACTGTGGTGGAAGAGAAAGTCTGTCAAATATACGAGGACTTCATCTCAATCCTTTCCCCTAAAGAGGTGAGCCACCAAGGCGAGGTGATTGGTTATACTCAGGGGTCTGTGTCTCACTGCGTATTTCTAACGGAGCTGCACCGTTCCTCTGCTTGTCTTCTCCAGGTTAGCCTGGACTCGCGTGTTCGGGAAGTGATCAACCGCAACATGCTGGAGCCGACCTCACATACGTTCGACGATGCTCAACAGCAGATCTACACGCTGATGCAGAGAGACTCATACCCGCGCTACATGAACTCAACAGCGTATACAGATCTACTGAAGAGCCTGGAAGAGCCTCCCCCAGAGCCATAGACTATCTCTCGCCATACGTTTAGCTTTTAAAATGGCGCATGCGTCCCACCCGAAGGAATTGTTTTGTTCCTGTTGGAGTCCAACTATTTAGGGAATGACAGGAAAATGAACAGTACTTAAAAACAGTCTGTACCAAGCTGTAATTACTGTTTATTTACCCATTATTAGCTTACCAAAATCCTCGGAGCAAACAAGAACAAATGTTAGTTCCAGCATCAGTTACTTGTTCAAAAATATATCTATATTTTTATATATTCCCTAGCGCTTGACATTGCACTTTTCTACCTTGTGTTATGAGAGAAAGCATGTATCTGTGAGCACTGCATTTGTGTTTAGATATTCTGTCAGCCTTAATGCATATCCAGTTCTTATATAAAATAGTAGGTATTTAATAATTATTTAATAAGTTAAGAAGAAGGGAAGTGCCTTGGAATAAGATCTTTTACACTAACACCTTCGGTCTGGTCTGAACGGTGCAACAATGACTTCATATGTTGGTGCTCTTCTCAAAGATTAGTTACTTTTTACAACTGATGAGATGATACCTGAAAACAGATCCTGCCTGTGTTTAAATACTGTGATATTAGTCATAATATTTAATTTACAAAAAAAACAGGGATAAAAAAAATGAATACATGACCACTGACTATTTGTGAATTTCCAATGACTTTGTGTGAAATAGGTATTTCGATTCTCACAAATTAAATAAAGCACAGTCGTATGTTGTATTCGTTTTGCTCTTGCGTTTCACAGAATAATCTGTTCTTTCCTATAGTACCATACATGGACTGCATATCAAGCAGATTTTTACATCATAGTTAATGTGACCTTTGCATCTGTGCTTTGTTTGCAAATATTTGTGTTATGATTTATGTAACTGCTGATATATCCTAGTGAGACAGCTACAGGAATAAAAAAAAAAAAACCCAATTAACAACAGGCCATTTATTGTGAGATATTAAGTATTAAACCATAAAGTATAGCCCTAGTTATTATTCCTGCAAGAAATGGCTTTTCTCAATAGCAAATAGTTATACAATCAAGAGTGGCAACTAATGTTCCTGTATTGTAACACTGAGGATTGTGTGTGGCTCCGGTCCAGGATACCGTTTCAGTCAAGCCTCCTCTGGGCTAAGATCTAGCCCAAGTCCTGTCTGGCTCTATGATTAGCAGCGGGGTTTATTGAGTCAAGTGAGTCAGTGGCTCCACCGGTCCATGGAGCGTCACTGGAGTCAAGCTCATAGGACATCGGTGGTGCTGTGCTGGTGTGCAGCCACTTACAAGTTCATTCGTCACGGATGGCAGGAAGATGTTTTTCTAGGAACCGTTTGACATCCACCATTTCCTGCGGGATGTAAGGCAGAGATACTGAAGCACAGAACAACAAATCAGTAGAGATCCAATGCTATGAGTTGTATCACACAATCAAGTGCCACTGGAAAGGTTTCCCCCACACTGACCTCTGGGCAGGCGCTATGAGGTAGTCCCCGATAGGTCTTGAAGGACACGTTGGCTGGATTGATGAGGCTTTTCATCTTCTCTACGGTCTGGCTGCCAAATACGAAGGGGACCAGGGGGTCGGCGTCACCGTGGCACTGCAGGACATGCATGTCCTTGTTAGCACTGTTGGCAGAGGCCTGAGAATAGAATAGAAAAGATTAGGATTACTATCATTAGCAGATTATAATAGATTACGATTTGATCAAGGGATTTGCCTCAACCTTATTTAAAGGAATAGTTCCCCCCAAAATGAAAATCCAGTCATTATCTATCCACCCCCATGTTAATTTAAACTCCCCTGAAGTTCATAGGGCCACCAAACACACAGCGTGTTAGCCGCTATGGGCCCATCTCAGCCTTCTCCCAAACTTTTGAAGCTAATGGGGCCATCTTTTTATAGCTCACAAAAAAAGCAGAAAACGTCCATCAAACCTCTCTAAACAGCTTGTGCAGCATAATTCAAGTGTTTGTAGCCATAGAGATGCACCATGCATCCAAAAGTCCAGTATTCACCTCATGATCTGCTATATTTTCCTCACTGACAATGCTCTGGTCACGTGCACACCCTATAGCTATAGGACTATGAGCTAAATATTGGACTTTTGGAGCCACAGTGCAATCGTTCAGCTCCATTACACTTTGATTATGCTGCACAAGCTGTTTGGAGAAATTTGATCGTCTGTAAAAAGATGGCCCTTTGAACTTTTAATAGTTCGGGAGAAGGCTGAGATGGAACCACAACTCACCGTGTGTTTGGCGGTCCTATGAACTTGAATGTCGACTGTGATGGGTGTGAGTAGATAATGACTGGATTTTCATTTTGGGGTGAGCTATACCTTTAGGCCTACATTATGAGTATTTCATAAAGCAAGAGAACTTCAAACCTTAACAGCGCTGCCACATAACAGGCTACTTCATTCCCTCCTACCTGAGGGAAGGACTTCCGGAGAGGAAGCCAGCAGCTCAGCGCTACCACTCCAGCCAGCTTCTGCTGAGTTGTCAGAGCGGTGTAGAGAGACAATGCCCCACCCTGGAAAAACAAGCAAATTCCTTGTGTCACATATTCCCTGTGTCTATTACCAGAGACAATATATTACCAAAAACAACACTAATAAGCCCCTTCGTGATTTTAAATACATTAAACTATTATGAGGGTTGGTAGTTAAAATCTCCTTCATACATGTGAGAGAAATCACATGCTTTTACCTGTGAAAATCCACCGAGCATAATTCTGTGGGAGGGTATTCCATTCTTCACCTCTTGGTCTATCAAGGCTTTAACTGTGGAGAAGGTGGTCGCTCTCTGTCAGATCTGAGTCACAATTAAACAAGCTCCTGCACATCAGAAAAGAAGCTACACATTCATGAGGACAGAACGCTACATGTATTTCAATCGATCTTACAGACGTACTGTTCTCTGAAGCTCGTTTAATACCAGACTCATCTTCATCTGCGTCTGGGCTCAACCCATAGATATCAAACCTATGCATCAGAAAACAAGTGTGAGGCCAAAAGTGCATGCGACAACCCCACCACCTATTCAAAGATTAGATTTCTAAGATTCTTACCAAGAAGGCATGGACATCCTCATGTTCAAGGAAACAGGCATGGTTGGACTGTGCAAGTTAAGGAAGGAAATTAATATTATCACAATTTGGCAGCACAAAATAAGATAAAATTGCAATGACTGTAAAAATATAGTACAAATCATAGGAGCTAGTGAATACTTACGCATGTGGACAGATGTATTTCACATGTGGCATTCTGATGCCTGCAAAAGCCTCTGCCCAGCCATGACTATCAGTGAACAAAATGAAAACAGGTTTATTACTACTATATACTTCTTTCATGAAAGTAGTAATTCTGCACCAGAGGCAAAAAAAAAAGGCTTCACATACCCAGTGTCGCCCAGGCCATGGAGGAATATCACCTGGATAAATAACAAATATACATCACTGGTGACAGGTACAGTATCAGAATGTGGTAGGGTGAAGAAAAACTGTTATCTAGATATTAGTCAGTGTAAATAACAACAGATTTAGGCCCAAGTTTACAGCCTAGGGCCGGATCACCAACATGCAAAATCAACTGTGGCGGCTGGATTAGGTGAACTCACCGCTGCAGTGGCTTTCCGAGCAGCAGGCACAATGGCAGGTAAAGGCGCTGACATGTTATTGCCGCACATACAGCGCTGTTACTAACGTTATCCTGACACAAATTGTCAATTAGTATCGCCCTTGGTCTGACTCTGCTTGTCAGACAGCTGCCATTCAAACGAGCTCGAGGACAAATGTCGAGCCGGGACGTCAGGGAGTCTCCACCTCGTGGCAGCTGGCTATCGCTGTGTCTTTTTGGAAGTTGAATTTTGTAGGTAATAAGACCGTATAGTTACACCGGATCACACTAGCTAGCAACCGTGCTCACTACGAGAATGAACCACTTAGTAATCCCGCCCTCCCCGCTACATGATTGGCTGCCATGCTGGTTCCTTCACAAATGCAAAGCAGACATTGGTTCATTGAAATGTCAACGACGTTGGTTTACTGACAGTCAAATCTCCTTCACTTCACAACAAAAAATACTAATAATAGTAAAATGAGATTAATGATGACGATAAGTAACTATTTTAATTTGGTAACTAAGTCTAATATATGTATTAAACTTGTAACCTCTTACCTCCTGACCTTTGACAGCAACACGTGTTCCCAATCGTCATTAACCGTTTGAATGTGCGCAGCATAAAGGGCGCTTACTCATATTTGAATGGGGAAGGGGTAGAGTCGTATTCCTTATTTGCGCTGTGTTGATTTAATGTCTGCACTGTTCAATTTGCTGGTATGAATGTTTGAGAACTACTATTTTGTCCTTGCTCGATATCTCTATTTTAGTCTTGGAATAATCAAATGCTTAAATTGCTTTTATTTGCGCTCTCTTCTACCAATAAAACTTTAATCGAGTTATTTTATTTGTTTTATGCCTTGGGAACTCATATATTAGTGATGTTCTCGGTACAAATTTGTAATCATTAAAATGTTTCATCAAGCAACAGTTTACGCATCGTTTACATAAGCGTGCATTTATTTTGAAAATACCACAGATCCAAACATGTCGTATATCCGCTCATATCCGTCACGTGACTTATGTGTCCTTGATTTGGTTAGCTTTGACATGTGAGCAGTAGAAACATGTCTTTGACCAAGAAACCTGGTGGAAAAGCCTTAGATATTTTGAAGAATCTGCCTCGCATAACCTTAGCGAACTTGCGGCCTGAGCCAGGGGCTAAAAAGGCAGTAAGTTATTATTTTACATATCCTTTCAGTAGTAGCAGCATAGTGTCTGGCTAAAGTTAGCTATCCCCGGCTAATTACCCAATGCTATACAGTGGAGTCCTATGCTAACCCTCTCTCGTTTCTTTAAATTGCGATATGACGTCTCATAGCAGCACATTCAGGCTTTCTCATTTGTTGTAGGATAAACGGCGAGGCAGAGGTCAACATGGTGGGAACAGAAGTGGCCGGGGACATAAAGGAGAACGACAGCGAGGCACCCGTCCTCGTCTGGGATTTGAGGGTGGTCAGACTCCGTTCTATCTTGCCATCCCAAAATATGGTTACAATGAAGGACACAGGTAAAAGCAGCCCCTCTGTTGGCTTGGTTGTCCTGTCCTTAAAACCACCGATGAACTTTGTGCATTCTCAGGCGTTCAAGTTCAAACGTGTCTGTTATAAGCATAAACATAACCCACATAGATAATGGATCCCCACTGCTTGCGGAAGGCATCACGTTTTGCATGGATACCTATAGCCTGCCGTTAGAAAGGAGGCACGTTTTAAATATATCTCTAATTTACCCATATTTACATCACAGCCCTCTGATCTAGTAATTTACACACACAGCCCCATCTAGTGGTCAAAACACATAAATTCAGCTGTGTGCTTATAACTAAATGAGCCACCAGACATGGATGACAGTGTCTGAGACATGGGAGTGATGATGTGTACTGTATTAATTCTTTAGTTTTGCATGGGTGAGGGATAATTGGCTTTGTTGTGCTGCATATTGCTAAGCAGTGCCACAGTATTCTGGCACAGAAATTATTATGATCTGAATCATGAATGTGTATTTCTTCCTCAGTCACCGTGCTCAGTACCAGCCGCTGTCTCTGAAACGGCTTCAGTACCTGATTGATCTAGGACGGGTTGATCCTACTCAGCCCATTGACTTGACACAGCTTGTCAACGCCAGGGGAGTGACAATTCAGCCTCAGAAGAGGGACTTTGGAGTACAGCTTGTTGATGAGGTGATTACTGATCAAAGCTTGTGTGTAGTTGATTCTGGCACCTTTTACACGTATCGCTGAAGGATCATACCAGTGTTACAAATCTTTTTTTTTCTGTCTTCTCCATTGGCAAAAGAACACTTAATCCCTAACCCTAACGCACTGCCTTGCCTTGAATATTGATTCATAAATTGTCTGAAAAGGTAAACATTGTGTGTGTTAATGTGAAGAGAAATGAATATCAAAGGTGTTTGGGGGAGGGGACTGTATTGCAGTGTAAAGCAGTGATGGGGGGCTACTGTCCCAGGGTCAGTGGAAAAAATGAATTGGCCTTCCCAAACTCGATCAGATACTGGCCTGAACAGCCTCTATAGTATTTTCCCCTGAAATATTTATCAAATGGGAACTAAAATTAGAAACACATGAGCAAGTTATAGCTTAATCCCAGTTGTTTTATTTTGTTCTTTTGTATTCAGAATGAGACCAAATTATTTTCTGGTAGCAAAATGTTTTACTGCAAAATCCAATGGATCCTCCTGTTACATGTTTGATGTTAGAGGAACTGATTTCCACATTTGGTGAGCTGGGAAATCAACATCCTGAAATCAGACACCCTCAAACAAATACCCTTAATGTACCCTGAAATTAATGAAGTTTAAGCCTTTGAAGAAAATACAGTGTTGTGCTATTTTTATCAATATATTTATATATGTTACTGCAATGAAAAGTTGTCGTTCTAGCTACAAATATTTGGATTTTGTGAGGGAAAGACATTTTATTTCAGTGTGGACACTAGAGGTGTATTTTGTATGTGTAAATAAATGCATGTGTGTCGTATCTGATGGACACAAGACTCAATATAATGCAGGGTGTTAAGGGGTCCTAAATTGTTGAGTTTTAAACCAGGCCTGGAAGATGCATAACAAGTTCAGAGGTCTTGCAGCATCATGTGCCAGTAGGTGGCACCACATCACAATGTTGTTGTTATTCTTACACACAGATCAAGATGTTGGTTTTGAACTGTGTTTGAGGAGTCACCCTGCTCTGCCAGAAGTTTACCTTTCATTTGTTTGTTCTGTGCCAGGGTGCTGACATTTTTGCTGCAAAAATCAACATTGAGGTCCAGAGAGCAACTGAAGCAACCATTGCTGCTATTGAGAGAAATGGAGGAATCATCACAACAAGTTTCTACGATCCCATAAGTCTTGGTAATGAATGAATGTCTCATGCAGTCCATATTTTTCCATACCAATACACCATCTTATCATGTTGTCATCTCAGGTCGTTGCGATATAAGCCAATAAGTGTTTTGTAATTAAACATTTTCTCACTTTTCCAGCAATTGTCATCAAGCCTGTGCCGTTCTTCCTACGTGGGCAGCCTATTCCAAAGAAAATGTTACCAGGGGAAGATATGGTCCCATATTACACAGATGCTGAAAATAGGGGATACCTGGCAGACCCAGAGAAGATTCAGCAAGCCCGGCTAGCCCTGGCAGAGAAGTATGGATATATTTTGCCAGACATTTCAAAGGATGAACTGTATCGCATGCTCTCCATGAGGAAGGACGTTCGACAGATCTTCTTTGGCCTTTCACCGGGCTGGGTTGTAAACATGCCAGAAAAGAAGATCCTGAAACCCACTGATGAGAAACTGCTTAAATACTACAGTTCTTAAATGTTGTTAGAAAAATGAACTACATGTTTATGTACATTATCTCATGGCAAATGTTGCATACTGACTGCTTTGAAGTGTTAAAGTGTTTCTATTCTTTGTCATGTTTCAGTTTTCCATAAATGAAAATGTGGGAAAATAGTTGTTTTGGTCACAATGGGCAGTTAAGTCCGGACATTAAACTATATCTTGACGACTTCATTTTCAAATACATTGGTGCCATCATGTCTGTCCAGACTTGATTACTTTTTGGTTTGATAACACTTCTAAGGGGTGCATTTCTACATGCTTATACATGCTCTTACCGCACATTCATGAATGTTTCATTGGTTTTGAGCTACCCTCTGATGGCCATATCAAAGCATAAATGGACTGTGCGACATGATGGAAGGAACGTGAACTGTAACAGGTGAGGGGGAAATAAGGAAAATAAGATAACTCAAAGAATGAAAACAGGAAACAGATGCCTGATGTGTGTTACATGTGAAATGGGTTGCCTCAGCCGAGAAGGGGAGTTTGACATTAGTCATAGGCAGCTGTATCCTGGCCTGGACGTTCAAACGACCCCCCCAC
>CABFOQ010009678.1:2710-25591 GCA_900660455.1 Gephyroberyx darwinii | reverse complement strand
GCCGGCGTGGAGGTGGAGGGTGTCCACGCAGGTGGTCAGATGGGCTCGTTTCTCGCAAGGCTCTCCACCGCTAGAGAGAGAGAGAGAGAGAGAGAGAGAGAGAACTGCACTGCTCTTCATCGAGCAAAACAAACCTACAGCACTATGCCTTGAGACCCACATTTTTTAGGCTTTTGGGCTGGTAATACTGTAAGTCCCTTTGTGAAAATGCTGTTGGAACTCAGACCTCCTTATATGTTCCATGAGAAGGCAATTTTCTCACAAATTCCTTAGTGCTTTTTCAGCAGCTCCGCCTTTATTCTTTTTTTTCTCCATTTTGTTTTTGGTCTGTCAGACTTAGACGCCACTAAAACTTGCTCTCACACCCCCCCACCAGCATCCAAATGGATTTTGGGGAGGGGTTGTGTCACTAGGGCCTCACTGCTTGATTACACCTGTATGCAACATACTAGAAAAGTGGTTTGAGACGTTGAACTATAAGAAAAATGTCTTGGCACATATATACTAAATCTACAATATGATATATCAAACAGTTGTCAAATGGCTTCTGTCTCATTCAGCAGAAAACAGTACATCATAAATGTGCTGCATTCTATTTGCATTATGTACAGTTATTGCTCACAAATAAAATAAATGATCAAAAGGCTCCACAAGCATCCTGAGTATCTCAAAAAATACTTTTTGTTTAATAGTTGAGGAGTAAGAGAATTATAACCATCTTCTAGATCATAAAAAGGAGGTCTGAGTTCACAGAGGGACATACAGTATTACCACTCTCAAAGCCAAACAAAGCATATTGGCCAAACATTTGTGCCCAGTGCATTAGTGCTAAGTATCAGCCCAACATACAAAAATAGCCCTAATTTTTCTCAGAAATGTGGCATAGTGCTCCAAATGCCAGAGGCAAAGAGGTCTATCAATATATCAGCAGATAATTACATGGGTGGCTGGGGGTGCAGGGTATTTCATGGTACGTGTGTATAAAGCTGGTAGAACAATAACATGTTGACCCTCTTTGTCCATCTGAGCCCCTGATAAGGTGGCATGAGAGAGGAGGGGTGACATGCAACAAAGGTCCAGGGGCCTGATTCGGATTTGACCATTTTCATGCCAGAAACACAGATTACAGATATTGAATAGCCACCACTGTGTCAGCCAGCGCTGTAGGTGTCTGTTCAATCTACATCAATAACTAATACGCAGGGTTCACCTCGGAGCTGTTCAATACAGCACCTGCAATAGGTATTCAAAGAGATGCAGACAACATACTGATTCGTAGCTGTAGTTATTCAGCTTTCAACTTTTTTTTTTTTTAAGACTTTCTTTTTTTCTTTAAGACTGTCTTTTTCATACAGAACATATTTCAAACAGCATTTAGACCAGGCAAAACTCTCCGTCAGGTTAATAATGATGATAAAATAGATTTTAATAGATTTTTATGTAGGATCTGATCAAAATGCCACATTAGAAGCATTGCTTGTTGGCAAACTGATATATGGGTCCATCCCTGGTGGCTGGCCTGAAGGCAGAGTAAATGAGTCATTGCTTTAGGATGGTCTGAGAACCAGGGCTCTTTTAATAAGGGAGCGGCACTGATGCCCTCAGGCTACCTTGGCTGCCGTGACATTAAAGCTGTGCAACTTTCACGGACTTCCAAATAGCAGCGAGAGGTAACCTTTTGGAAAAAAAATTATTTCGACACTAAATTTACCAAGTTGGCCGGTCTGTGATGTTTTACAGCAAAGGAACGAGAGGGACAAAGGGTTTCTCTGAACACAGCGCACGCTCGAGGCTGTTCATGAGACACTTTTGGAGATCGCGCTAAAATTTTGGATTCGTCACTTCCTGTGCGGAGAATATTTCCCACCGCTGACCCATAACCGACAGCAGAGTTTAATCAGGGCAGATTTTGATGCGGCTTTGTCGCCACCTTTTGGTCAAATTAAGACAACAATGGCAGACTTCAGAGAGAAAGCAGCTGAATGAGATTTGTTTCTGAGATCTGTTTTTTTGTCAGATGTACACAGATATATATATCTAGATATATATATCTATATATATATCTAGATATATATATTTAAATCGCACTTTAAAATTCTGTGGAAAATATTTTAGCAATAGTGGTGTTTCGTTTTGCAAAGCACAACCAGTGTGTTAGTCAGTTTATGGCCGGGGTGCGGCTATTAACAAATTCCGCTTAAAGCCCACACTTAAAACTAAAACTAGACTTAAACACTGACTCGATAATAATGAAGACTGCAGAGAATATGTATACTCCTGGTAATACTGTAAGTCCCTTATATGTTCCATGAGAAGGCAATTTTTTCACAAATTCACATAGTTCACGGTTAATTTGAACTGTTTGATATATCATATTGTAGATTTAGTATATATGTTCCAAGACATAAGACATTTTTCTCATAGTTCAAGGTCTCAAAACACTTTTCTAGTATGTTGCATACTGGTGTAATGAAGTATTACCAAAATCCTTAGAGTGCTTTTTCAGCTCCGCCTAAAGCCCACACTTAAAACTAAAACTAGACTTAAACACTGACTCGATAATAATGAAGACTGCAGAGAATATGTATGCCCGTGCACGCACACATACAGAAAATATACTTCCTAGTAGAGTCCCCAGGCTAAAGATAAATACCAGTGTGCTGAGATACACCAGTAGCCTGCTGATCACCAAACCTAACTGGCAGTTTATTCCCATCAGCTAACTGCGGGGCCATACACAACCCGGTTGCTGCACAACACTGTCCCCAGAAACAGATTAAACTCTGAACGTCAGCATTAGGAATTTATTATTATTATTTATATTGTGACATGACTCGATTAATTTAATTGACTCACTCGGGATGTGGAGCTCCGGTCTTGGTCAGAAGCGTGAGGACAAAAAACATAAAGATGACAAAGACAGCCAGGCCAACCCAGAAGCTGATCACTATAGAGTCTGCAAAATAAGGAAAAAAAGGTTACAGGAGGCGGCTGGAAATTCACTCCGTTTATTCTGCAATGTCACCTCGTGAAATAGAACTGTAGACCTAGGAATCCTATAATAAAGTTGGATAAAGATACTATACAGATATCAGAGGAGATCTCTATACATAATATCCTATTGGAATATCATAATGATACCATAGGAGGTGAATATACCATAAAGTACCATAGGGTCACTATAAAGTCACCATTGAGTACCATAGACAGATATATTAGGAATAGAGATATTAGTAGACGATAATTTAAAAAAATAAATAAATACAAAAATCACTAGAAACTCGTTTTTTGTATCGGCTACTGACCTAAGAAATAAGACTTTCCTGGTGAGTTATCAGATTACCTTTTAATACTTACCTGTTTGTTTTTACAGTTGCAGACAACAACACAGTTGCAATGAAATTCTGTTTCAATTTCAGAAATAACAGTACAATTACCAGTCAAATAGGTTACTTCTCTTACCCCCTCTAAATATCAGATTCATTTTGAGTTATACAATAATCATCCCTCGGTTATCATCAAATTTCGGGGGTGTAACGGAAAAGTAATGTAACTAGTAGAGTAACGAACCTCCCCGTTTCCATCATTTCAGTTTCATTTTAAGTTTTAAATTAATCTAACCCAATAACTTTTCGAAATGAGATGAAAACGGTGACCGTGCGAGTAAAACAATCCGTTACTCTTTTATGAATTTAGTTTGCACTTCACTCACATCGGTGCGCTGCAAGTCCCTCGAAAGACACCGGCTCTTCGTCGTCGTAGTATTCATATCTCCATTCGTAGTCCGGGTCCGGGCGCGCGCCGGTGCCGTTCGGACCCTTGAAGAATGACATCTCAAGTCGAGTAAAAAAACAAAAACAAACAAACAAAACACCCAGCTGACCCAGTTTACCTGGCGCTGATAACAGGTGTTGCACCGAAATTGACCATCGTAATGTGTGACTACGCGCGCTCCCGCGTTGAACATGCTCGCTCTCGCTAAAACTTGCACGAGCTCAATACTCACGCGGAGCTTGCATCGGCGAAGTAGATTCATTGCTGGGATATCAAGGGAATGCAATTGTAGAACTATTAGTAGAACTTTTCCCCCTTCCATTTCGTCTCGTAATATTCGTGCGACGTTGTAAGAGTGATTGAGCTATCCAGCGCTATTTTGCTATTTGTTTACAAGCTTTGACTTTTACTGTAAATCTTCCCTATATTTTTTTTAATATGAGATCCAGTGTGCTACATGTGTGTGAAAAGTACTTTCTAAATTTATAATGATACTGCTAATAATAATAATTATTATTAGAAACTAAGAGGTATACTGTAAGTGTCTCACCCATGACTTTAACAATTTTATGACATTGTAGTGAAGCAGTAGTGATTGCTGTGCCACTGCCATTGGTTACCTGAAGTGTGGCTAGAGACTGAGCTGATAAGAGAGGGTGAGGCATTGCTTCACAGTCTGGTAGAACATGCAGAGCAGCCTGTTGCACACATTGAATGACCTGAGCCTCCTCAGGAAGTACAGTCTGCTCTGACCTTTCCTGTAGAGGCCATCAGTGTTGTCTGAGCAGTCCAGTTTATTGTTGAGGTGCACCCCCGGGAACTTGTACGATTCCACCACCTCCACCTCCTTACCCTGGAGGATCACAGGTGGTGGTGGTCGCCTCATGTTCCGACGGAAGTCCACCACAAGCTCTCTTGTCTTGCTGACATTGAGCTGTAGGTGGTTGTTGTTGCACCATCCGACGAACCTCTCCATCAGACTCCTGTACTCATCCTCATTGTCCTCTTTGATGCAACCCACAATGGATGAATCATCAGAGAACTTCTGGAGATGAGTACACCCAGAGTTGAATCTAAAGTCTGAGGTGTAGAGGGTGAACAAGAATGGCGACAGTACAGTACCGGCGACAGTACAGTACCGTTCCCTACACCTGTGTTGCTCATATGTGGCTGCCGTATGAAGTTATTTCCCTGCCAAAACTATTTTCAGAAGTGTAACTCATGATTTGCAAGAGTGAAAAACAATTTGATCAAGAAAAATAAATCTGTATTTGCAGATTTTCTTGCTCAAATTGTTTTTTGCTCTTGCAAATCATGATACACTTCTGAAAATAGTTTTGGCAGCGAAATACCTTCAGAGAAGGCTCTCTTCAAAAGGATTTCTCCTTATGAGATTTGCATGCACTTGTGTGTTCACAATTGCTGTGTAGCCTGTTGAGCTTTTCTGTGCATTGCAGTGCCTGATGGTGGTTTATTTGAGTGCTTGGTTAAGCTAGTCTGGTCTGAGGTATGTGAATATGTAAATGTGGTATACACATTTGTGGTGTGAACCCATCCTAAAGCCTTAGGGGCGGTGATTGTGCTTCACTAGCCTTAAGTTCCCCCTGCATCTCCACACCTTATGAATTGTGTTGTACCCCAATAAAGTGCTTTGAGTGTCTATAAATTGTCGTGTGCACTATTCAAGGCCTCCAGACATACCAGATCAGAGAAGGTGGTGGCAGCGCTCTTCTGCCCTGTGCAGTCCAGTCTAAAAGTAGTTTATAATATGTCTGATAATTATTTTTTTTTGGAATCAGTTTGCCCTCATCCTAGTTTTGTCTCCCTGCTGTTTGCAAACAAAAATTATTTCCATAGCTACACTCCTGGTAGGTAGGTTTCCCCATGAAAGATTTTGTTTAATGTGAGCCCATATTTTCCATAGCTACAGTCAGGTGACATATTCTGACAGCTGCCAAATTTGGCCTATCAGAAATGGTGAGGTTAAACCTAACTTTCACTTGGGTAACTTCTGTAGAAATGTAGCACAGTCAATGTTTTTCTTCTTTCTTCAATGTTTTCTCCTCCGTCTGGAGTTTTTGATAAAGCAGCACAGCTCATAACATGCACATAACCACATCTGAATGTTCTGTACAGGTGTTGCATGCGTAAAAATGAAATGTACACATCTGCACCATGGTTGTTGGCTAAATTCTGGTTTTTTAATTCAATAATGTGATAAAATATATAATATTGCTGTCTGTCATTTCTACTTTCATTATGTCACCCATTTTAAGAAAAGAATGATTGGATAATGGGATCCAAAATCTCCTTAATTTTCTAAATGACGATAACACAACTATTAAGATCTTAATCTTTTGGGTGACAACTGCTGTAAACAGTTGGTGTTTCTAAATGTCTCAACAGAATTGAATAGACATGGTTCATTTCTGTCTGTTTCTGACTTGGGACTGATCATTTCAACACTGATACATCTGATTTTGTGTTTAGATAATATCACCGTGTTAGCTAGCTAGCCATAGTAGTTGGTCACCTAACCATCACTGTCTTGTTAATACACCTAATTAGCACACTAGCTAAAGTAAAGCTACTAGACAGTAGTCACATAAATACAAATATTACAAAGATTTAAAGCAATAAACTACTTGAAACTCAGTAACAGTTGTAATCTGAATAACAGCAGCTATTAATGCAGTGTACATCTTGAATCCATTTCAGGTGCTGTATTGAACAGCTCCAGTATGTCTGAGGAGATTTAGTATAAAGCAGTGATTTTTTCCTAAACTGCTCAATAAGATGAACTCTGCCAGTCTTGTGCATTAGTTATTGATGTAGATTAAACAGACAGCTACAGCGCCGGCTGACTCAATAGCAGCTATTCAACTGGAATGGATGGGCAAATGCACTGTGCTTGTGAAAAGGTCTGGACATGCCATATTCTCTTAGTAGTTAGAAATGAGCTGAACTCCCACCCTTCTTGCCGTTTCCATTTGTATTGTTCAGTGAAAAATCCTGTCTGAGGGCACAGAAACCGACGCACCATAATAACAGGTTAAGCTGAAAAACAGAACACAAATGATATGCCAATTCAAAATCTTTAGGTTGGACCATTTTTATGCCTTAAAAATTACAAGAATCCAGATCTTTGTGAGCATGGAGAAGCCTCTTAAACAGACACTAATGGACACAAACTCTCCATTGAATCCCAGGCTGATGATGGTGATAATTCATGGATTTCATGGAGGCTGAGTCCACTCTTACTATTTACTGTTGACCCTCAAAGACATTAAGACTAAAAGCAATGCATCCACCCACTTCAGACAAATCTGTAAACAAATCTTCCCCAATTTGTCCTTTAACACTCCATTCTTTCTACAACTGGAGGTGGCAAGGAGTGTGTAGGTTTTGTTTTATCTGCAGGGCTTTGCTCAGTTCACATATCGCTTGCTTCTCTTGTGGGAAAGGCTTCAACCCACAGAGAGAAAGGGTCCACAGTCACAAAGGGTCCACAAAGCTTAGGCCAAATCTTGGACATGGATATACAGTCTATTTGCATATTTACAAATGGTGCCCAGGGAGGAGGAAGCACAGCCTAAGTAGCTGGAGTACCTCTTCTTGCGTCAAACAATAGTTGCACAGCTGTTGTGGATGTGAGTGAATTTCGGAGCAAACCAATTTCTGTTGGACCCACAGGGCAGCAAGGAGAAATGAATACCATCCACATTATCTAAGGAGATAAGGGGTAGGGGCATCCATCAAACAGGAGGGACACTGAAGGTTACCCAAAGATTTGCGGGGCAGTTGCTTTGGCCGCAGCATCAGCACGACGATTACCATGAGAGATGGAGTCAGAGGGTTTGAGGGTAGAAGAATAGCAGAGAGCAATGTAGAAGGAGTAGATCGTAGGAAGAGGGCCCAATTCCACGACTTTGTGATGAGAACCAACAGCATAGCCAGCCACTGGAATGCTCATGAGAAGATGATGAACCATCTGTATAGAATATGACGTCAGGGTCTACAAGAGGAACATCAGACAAATAAGGGCAGGGCTTTAGAAAGGTTTCTACAAGATCTACACAATTGTGGGGCTCATCAGCAGCAGCAGCAGTAGGAAGCAAAGTAGGAGGGTTAAGAATGGAACACCTAACAATTTGTACCCCTGGAGCTGGTAGGGCTAATTCCCATTCAGTGAGTCTGTTATGTGTTAAAGGGGAACCTAAGACTAATTCTAAGGATGATTCAGCTGCAGCAGCGCAGGCTTTGTAGCAAGGAGGTAGTGCAGCAGCCACTGGACCTAATGTAGTGCTATAATAAGCAACAGGGCTATGTTTATCACTGTATTGCTGAGTGACTACTGCTTGAACAAACCCATCTCGCATGACAGAACAGTGACAAAAGTTCATCATAGTCTGGCAACCCTAGAGCAGGGACAGCAACCAAAGTTTGTTTAAGATCACTAAAGCATTTCAGTTTCTCATCAGACTAGGAAAGAGTCTTTGTCAAGGCTTCAAGATAAAACCGAGTAGCAACACGGCGTTGTCCCTTGGAAATCACGTGACCAAGGTACAAGACCTCAGATTTGCGAATTTGCGACTTCGGAAGCTTTGTGACCCTTTGTGGCTAAAGCGTGCGGCAAAACTTGAACGTCAGTCACACGAGATTCTTTATCTGGGGAAGCGACTAAAATGTCAGCCATGGACAAAATAACTGCAGAGCCACCAGGAAAATACAATATCAGCCAAATCTTGGTGCCGTGCAGCAGAGAAAATATTAGGGCTCTCAGTAAAGCCTTGTAGCAATGCAGTACATGTGGACTAAGTGCCCTTGGCAGTGAAGATAAACAGATATTAACTGTCAGTGTGCATTGGAAGAGAGATGCACTACACAAGTCAATGGAGAAAATTGACACATCAGGGGTAGAGCAGAAAGAATAATTGCAGCATTAGGGACTACAAGGAAAGACGACCGTTGCATTTATATCTCTCAAATCTACAAATCTCCACTCCTCCCTGCCTCCCTGTTTCCTTTCTTGTGTCCACCCGCTATTTAATAGACGTGCCTCCTATTTGTCCATCTACAAATAGGCCTGACTGATCAAGCAAATAGACAGGCTCAAGTTCTGGGTGCCCCAGTCGGCCATGGCGAAGGTGGTAGTGAAGTTGGGTCAGCTGGAAAAGATTCCTTGTGTAAGGGCAGTTAGCTTCCCATAACGATGTCTCCCTCCACCCTTCACCTTTCCTCTTCCCTCACCGGGGCCTCAAAGGCCTTCTGAGGAGGGAACGAGTGCTGGGTGCAGACCGTGGGTGCCATAAAGCTTTCATTTGTAATGAATCAGATTGTCGTTTGTTTGCTTTTTCAGGCAATTTCCACTCCAGGGCTTTGCCTGCCACCCTGGGGTAATATCTTTCACCATTTCACCATGGCAACAGCAGGTAGTAACCCATTCATAAAAGCACTAGACAAAGCAGGTCCCTCCCCTACTGCTCCAGTTGGCATTCCCGAATGCTTTACAAAAAACTCCTGGATTCTGTGAGCAAAATCTCCTTCTTTTTGTTGCGTATGATTGATTATAGCCCAGTCACCTTGCTGTTGTCAACCTGCCGACCATCTGTGCTGTGTCTACATCAGCAACGTGGCTCTTTCATTTGTTCCACTGTGCAGGAGTGAGGCACACAGTGAGCAGCTGCGTGATATCAGGCAGAGTGGGAGAATGGCAGGTTATTACAGAGTCAAGCCACTCCATCCACGCCGTGGGATTTCCTACTGGGGAGAGTTTTCTGTCTTGCAGCCCCAATGGTTCGGTAAAAGACCAAGGTCGGTGAACTGGAGAAGATCTGACCTGCATGTAAAATGGGCACAGCTCTCACTGGAGCTCGGAGAGCATTGGGGGGGTTGCCGCTGTAGGAACTAGGCATGTCACCTTTATCAATTTGATGCACAGGAACAACTTGTACTGCTGGAGAAAACACAGATTGCGTTTTGATTTTTTTTTTCTTGCGAGGATGGCGACTAACAGGTGAAGTGGTATCAGGAGAGGCGGGAGGAGGAAGGGTTAGGATAAGAGCCAGACAGCTCTACAACCCCACTGAGGGATTTGTATATTTAACCTCAGCCTGTTCACATCTTTTCTTTTCCCCAACATTTAGCTCCTGTGTTACAGTTTTTCTCAATTGTTTAAACGTGTTTCCTGAAACTATAGCTCAATTTCTCAAAACACTACACACAAAGCACAGCAACAGTTAACCTTTTGCCAAAACTACACAAATCACAAATGCATTCATGCATTCAAAACCATGTTCTCTCTTCTCAAAACTGACTTTTTCCATCAAAATGATTCACACAGACCTCATATGAATAGGTCTTATTGAGCATTAATTTCACACTGGTGCGATAAACTTAAAAACACAACCATCAAAATACTGTATATATGTTTTGGCCTCATGAGGTCATGTTACATATTCAAGTGTATAAAAATCGTTTATTTTTTTCTCCTTTTTTTGAAGCTTTAGTTCTGTTTTCAGGGGGTCCCAAAATAGGCTGAAATTATACAGTAAATATAAAGACTGTTGCCATGATACAATACAGTAAATATATCATATAAATAGTGCATTTGCTAGGTAAACCTATTTCAGTACAGCAAAGTGTGTGAACTGTTATCACTTTGAGTGTTGTTGTTATTGTGTATGATACCATGCACATTTACTGTATTGTCCTTACTGTATGAGGTCCAGTTGGGCTGCACTCTTTCCATTTTCCTTATCAGTGCAATTATGAGTTTTGCCAAACTAGATAACATTTTTGTCTTCTCAAACTCTCGAAAATGCTTAGACTGTGTCAGTCTGGACAATAGATGTAATGATCTGTTATCATATACAAAATGAATGAATGACTGAATGACGAATGAATGACGGATCTGCACAAATGTCACCACATGCCTCTTCCATTGCATGGAGTAGGGTCATACGCTCATGGGGTTTGTGGTCATACATGTTCCAATGCAATGCTGAAAAAAATTCTTCTATTGGATTGAGAAAGGGGAAATATGGTGACAGATAAAAGGACTGAAAATCCTGGGTGGATATTGAACCAGTTGTGGACCAGAGCAGCGTGGTGAAAACTTGCATTGTCCCAAATGAGAACATAGTTAGGCTGGTCTGGGCCCTCTCCTTCTGGGGAGGATGAGGATATTTTGGAGTGCGTCTAGAAAAACAAGCAAACGGGCTGTATTATAGGGACCAAGATTTGCATGATGGTGGATGACACCACGGTGACTTATGGCTGCACACATAATCACATTTCCACCACACAGGCCAGGGACATCAACGGTGGCACAGTGGCCCATGACGTTCCTTCCCCACCGCCTGGTCTTGGTGAGATTGAATCCGCCTCGTCAATGAAGATATACTCATGCAGGGTAGCATTCGAATCAAGTTCAAGGACTCTCTGAAAAGGAAAACATGACCATATCAGACAATAGGCCTACATACAGGAACACTGAAGTGCATAGTGAACAGCAATAGGTCGATACAGAGTACTGAAAGAATGTGGTCAATCACAGTAACCAACTGTACTCACTTGCACATATTGATAACATAGCTCTTTTACTCGGTCAGAGTTCCTCTCAAATGGCACATGATAGACTTGCTTCATTTGTACATGATTTTGGCGTAGGACGCGATCAGTGGTGGAAAGGCTGGCCCGGTGTATGTTTATGAACATGTGTGTGTTGTTTTGGATAACTTTGTTTGTTTGTCTTTCTTTGAATTTCCCTCAGTTTGATCACATTATTAGCTAACACCATGTCTACTATAGCTGTCTCTTGCTCATTTGTGAATATTCGAGCTCTGCCACCACTTGCTGGTCGTCTTTCAATTCTGTGAAAAGAAAGTATACACCAATCAGCCACAACATTAAAACCACTGACAGGTGAAGTGAATAACATTGATTATCTTGTTACAATGGCACCTGTCAAGGGGTGGGATATATTGGGAAGCAGGTGAACAGTCAGTTCTTGAAGTTGATGTGTTGGAAGCAGGAAAAATGGGCAAGCGTAAAGATCTGAGCGACTTTGACAAGGGCCAAATTGTGATGGCTAGACGACTGGGTCAGAGCATCTCCAAAACAGCAGGTCTTGTGGGGTGTTCCCAGTATGCAGTGGTTAGTACCTACCAAAAGTGGTCCAAGGAAGGATAACCGGTGAACCGGTGACGGTCATGGGCGCCCAAGGCTTATTGATGCACGTGGGGAGCGAAGGCTAGCCCGTCTGGTCTGATCCCACAGAAGAGCTACTGTAGCACAAATTGCTGAAAAAGTTAGTGCTGGCTATGATAGAAAGGTGTCAGAACGCACAGTGCATCGCAGCTTGCTGCGTATGGGGCTGCGTAGCCGCAGACCAGTCAGAGTTCCCATGCTGACCCCTGTCCACCACCGAAAGCACCTACAATGGGCATGTCAGCGTCAGAACTGGACCATGGAGCAATGGAAGAAGGTGGCCTGGTCTGATGAATCACGTTTTCTTTTACATCATGTGGACGGCCGGGTGCGTTGTTTACCTGGGGAAGAGATGGCACCAGGATGTACTATGGAAAGAAGGCAAGCCAGCGGAGGCAGTGTGATGCTCTGGGCAATGTTCTGCTGGGAAACCTTGGGTCCTGGCATTCATGTGGATGTTACTTTGACACATACCACCTAACTAAACATAGTTGCAGACCAAGTACACCCCTTCATGGCAACGGTATTCCCTGATGGCAGTGGCCTCTTTCAGCAGGATAAAGCGCCCTGCCATACTGCAAAAATTGTCCAGGAATGGTTTGAGGAACATGACAAAGAGTTCAAGGTGTTGACTTGGCTTCTAAATTCCCCAGATCTCAATCCGATTGAGCATCTGTGGGATGTGCTGGAAAAACAAGTCCAATCCATGGAGGCCCCACCTTGCAACTTACAGGACTTAAAGGATCTGCTGCTAACATCTCGGTGCCAGATACCACAGGACACCTTCAGAGGTCTTGTGGAGTCCATGCCTCAACGGGTCAGAGCCGTTTTGGAGGCACGAGGGGGACCTACACAATAATAGGCAGGTGGTTTTAATGTTATGGCTGATCGTGTATAAAGGCTACACATTTCATAAATGTAAGACACAAAATAACATTATATTATGCATCTCAGCAGTGTACTCTAATCACTGAGCACTGTATTGATATGACACCATAAAGTTGCATTACTGTAGATAGTATAGAAGACTATTGAAGTGGTTACTTACCTATTCTCATCTCTAAATTCCCAGATAACAGAGGCCACAGTGAAGCGGCTCAAATTGGTGCTGCACTCGCCACCTAGCTTCGGTCATGGTCAACCCATGGTTGATTACGTGATCATCCAAAGTTGCACGTATTTCATTTGAAATATTAGCTTTCCCTCTTTCACGTCCACCTCCTCCTCCTCTACCTCTACCTCTCTGTGCTGCGTGTTGCTCCATTGTTTTCCTACACAGTAGAGGTCACCTGAGGTCTCGTTTTACTCTCCCAGATAATTGAAAAGTTTAGCCAATTGAGTATGAGCAGGTGTGGCGTGAGTGAGACCAATTGGTAAATAGAGTTTGGTATTTGAAGGCCAGTATTTTCCATGTGAACAGACAAGGCTTGATTATGAAAATTGTGCTAAATGATGAGATTTTGTGTGTAGAGTTGTGATTCAGAATTGCTGAGTGAAAACAAAGGAATTGTACTTAGAGTTTTGCAGAAATAGTCTTTGTTGTTGACAAATAAGCTTCAAGTTTTTACCATTGTTACCATAGTTCCAGGTTTAGTGTGTATACAATTGAGAAAAACTGTAAACCAGGTAGTCCGAGAGGCTTTCAAAGGCATAATAAACTCTCCGGTTTCTGTCTGTCAGATGTCTTTTTGTCATGTCTCCTAGGACGATGCTGACGGAGCGGGCGTTCTCCTATCTGGGCAGTGTTGGCGTCTGCGTGGTCCCTAGTCCTACGATGACACCGACTGAGCTGCCGTGTGCTGTGATGCCCCACAACAGATCTGGATGTCCCACCATAATAAACTTTCATGAACTCTGTATATGCTGCTTGCCCAAACTCGGCATCTATTGCACGCCCAACCGTCCTGGTAGGGGGATCCCTCTCTGAGTAGCCCCTCCCAAGGTTTCTTCCATTTTCCTAAAAGGTTTTAGGGAGTTTTTCCTTGTCCTCTGTGAGGGTCTAAGGTTGGGGGATGTCGTGTATTAACCATTTATTGTTTTCACATGTTGGGCACTGTGAAGCCCTTAGAGACTGTAACGGTGATTAAGGGCTATACAAATAAAATTGATTTGATTTGATTTGATGTAAGCGCTTGTTTCGACAATTCTACTTTGTCTTTATCAAACTTTCACTGGCCACTCCCCTTTTGTCTTACTGTTGAACAGCAGACAATTCTCTCACAGGGATTTCAAAAGGTTCCTTACCTATTTGAACACACGTACAACTATTGAGTCGTGAAGGCCAAACCTCATTATTTTGGACAACTTCAAGGTTTTAGGCACATCGTAGCACCGGATGAGAGGTCTCCCTACTCTCTGAAGATACATATCATTACATATCATTGACCAGCTACATGGTCAATTTCAACAAGTGTCATTCTCACTAAACAGAGCAGAAAGAGGAGGCGTAGAACACTCAGTGTGTTTTCAACTCCCATGTGGGTGATCAGTATTTTCCATCCTTAACAATATTTCTACTATTTAAACTGGACTGGTGCTCACTCGGTATGTTGCTCACCGTGCACAATCTGCTGCAGTGGTTTTGCTGCATGCCATGAAAATCATGCTATTTTTACCCATCCACCAGCATTCCAGCTGACACCTCAGATCTACTTTTATTGGCATATGTTCTCCCTCATGTGTAGTTCCATTGCACCAAGTTGTGCGCAGTAGTACATAAAAGCAGATCTCTTCACCTCCGAAACCAAAAGTTGTACTGCCATGAGTTCATCCTTCAATCTACAAGGTGAATTCAAGTTTTACATTTTATTTGGTCTAAGTAGCCTACTTCAAAAAATAAAAACAGAATTGCATATGAATTTATTGTTCCTGCTTTGTTTGTCCACCATGAACTGCTGACCTATCAGCAGTATGCCATATCCATACCTTGCCTTTCTCATTCAAATCAGCTTTTTGGCTTATGCCACACTAAAGCAATGCAAAACTGACTTCATTTGTAGTAATTCGGAGACCTCATAGAGTTCAGTTCACTATTCATTCTAGAATTAAATTAAATTTTTTGATCGTTGTGTTGAGGATGCTGAAAGCTGATGTTCATTTAGTGGGGCAGTGGCTATAAAACCCAGTCTACCATCCATTTTATTTGGTGTTTGAGTATTTTATTGCTAAATACTGGTGTTTAAAAGACAATGTAGACATTTCATTACTGGATGAAGATTAAAAACATCTGTATGTTCCACAAATTTCAGGATATTTTTTTCATCCTGAGATCTAAAGGAAACTGAATATCATCAACTGTTAGATGTCTATACCATTACTATTCATATATAATACTATGGTATATACTATATTAGTGTTGACATCATTAGCTCTTGTATTCTTTCAATCATCAATGGTCGTTTTAAACACTCAATAGTCTGACCACTCCTGAAGAAATCCAGGCCAATTCCTGTGATCCTCAATAAATACAGGCCTATTTCTATCTAAAATACCATTTTTATCAGGTTTTAGAGTTGCTTCACAACTCAGCTGGTGTCTTCTTTAATGACCTTATATTAGCAGCAGATGTAGATGATTAGGCTATTTCAATTATTTTAGATCTGAGCACGGCCTGGTAATCTACAGATAATGTACAATATCTTCTGAAACAACTGGAAATTGAAACAACTTTCAGTCTTCACACATTCATCTATTAATTCAAATCAATTTTGTTGAAGCAAATAGATTCTCATTTGCAGTGTAATGTAGTGACAGGTTGCATGTATCCACATGGTACAAATTAACCAATTATCCATTTTAGTGATAGAATAGTCTGGTCTGCTTCCCTGTGTCATCTGTGAAAATGATGAAGAGAAAATAACTGTCTGAGGATGTCAGACCTATTATCACCAAACATAAGCCTTGGTGTTCCTGTTTTCACAGTTCACAAAGTTATTATGAGGTTTTCTGCTCATTACATTATTAAGAATCTCCCAGAACATGGCGGTAAGAGGAAAATTGATCGAAGGTTGGTGCGAGCCATTAAAAAAAACACCTTGCCTTTCAGCCTGCACCATACGCTGGACACACTGACCAAGAAGGGCTTTGCGGTCGATGGCCACGGATGTCCCCACTGCTGAAAGAGAAATACAAGGCCTGCTTGATCTTTGCCAAGACCCACCTGGACAAACCAAAATCCTTCTGAGAAAATGTTCTGTGGACCGATGAAACCAAATTGGAGCTCTTTGGCGATGCAGATCAGCACTTTGTTTACACCCTACCTACAGTCAAATATGGTGGAGGTTCCATAATGCTGTGGGGCTGCTTTGCTGTCTCGGATACTGGATGTCTTGAACATATTAAGAGCATCATGATATCAGAAGATTACCAAGGCGTTTTAGAGTGAAATGTGCTACCCAGTATCAGAAAACTGGATGTCAGTCAAAGGTCATGGGTCCTCCAGCAGGACAATGACCCAAAACACATCCAAAAGCATCCAGGAATGGTTCAGGAGAAAATGCTGGTCTGTTCTGGAGTGGCCAGTGATGAGTCCTGATCTCAATCCCATTGAGAACCAATGGTGAGACTTGAAATGTGCAGTTGGTCATTCCTTCAGACATTGAAGAACTGGTGCAGGTTACAACTGAAGAGTAACTGCCAGCAGAAAGGTACTGGAAGCTTATTGGTGGTTAGTATTAGAAAAGTGAGCCAATAATCATGGCCATAGCCACTTTTCAATTTTGAAAACATAAAAGTTTGTATTCTTATTGTTTGGTTATGTGCTGTTAAATAAAACAGATTAACATGTGACATTTCCCATAAGTATGTCTCCTTTCACTGCTACGCCAATCATCCCTAGTTATACCTGCCCTTCAAACCTAGCAACCCCAAACTGCCTCGACAACCTCACACTAATCTGTGCCTCACAGATTAAGAGATGGATGTCCCAAAATTATGATAAATCAAATTGTTTATTTCAGTCCCTGAAGCTCTACTACCTTAATCCAAAGCAAACCAAGCATAGCCTATCTTCAATTGTGAAGCCAGTGGCCAGAAACTTGGCTGGGTTTTACAGCAGTCTAAGCTTTGACGAGCAAGTGAAGATGGTAATGCTGTCTTTTTTTCTTTCAGCTGAGTAATATATACAAAATCAATCCATTCCTATTTTGTACTGACCCGGAGCAGGCTATCCATGCAGTTACTTTCTCTGATTTAGATTAATAACTCCCTCTGTTCCTGCCAATCAAAAGTCCTACTCAAACTTCAAACTCATGCAGAAACAAATTTAAAGACCAATCCTTGCTTCCCTCAATTTCAGAATTGACATCACATCACTTCTACAGCACGACTAGGTCTGGAGCCACATGAGCTGGAACGCAGCGCGAGATCCTCAGTCTAAACTGAGGAGGCGATCAGCCATTACAGCCCCTACACTGTGGAACAGCCTGCCCGAGGAAATTAGACTTACTGTAGCAGTACCTTCTTTTAAATCACTTCTCAAGACACAATTTTAGTTTTTTTATTTTTATTTTTTTCATGTTTTTAATCTTGTGTTGTTGGCCTTTGTTTCCTGTTACTGTTTGTGTTGTTTTGTACTTGTTGTTTTGTGACTCTTTAGAAAAGTACTATATAAATGAAGTATTATTTGCTGCCACAAAAATGTACTACCAACAAAGTAAAACTTCTAGTGATTCTAGTGTTATTTTTTTATGAACATTGTTTGTATATTAACCTATAAAATTGATTATTCTAAGATTTTATGCTCATTAGATACATATTTTCTATATCCAACGACCTTTTATTGCCTTCTGCCGAAAAATGTTGTTTCATTATTTTGCCTGCGAGGGAAGCTTTAAAGCAGCTTGATAGGATTTTCTGAGAATACTTGTTGTGTAGCATTGTGGGAAGAGAGAATTAAAAGAAAACATTGATGGAGAAATGCCTCAGAGGCTTTGCGGATTTGTTTGACGTGGCAAGGACCTTACTAAAACTTAATTTTGTTGCGCTTACAACTATTTCTTGTATTTAAACCAGGGGATTCTTTAGAGAAATAACAATTCGAAGAGCCAAGGGGGATTTTATAAACACACTGACCTTCAGTGCAATTTTAATCTGCTTTAGAAGGACAGCTAATATGACAGTGAGGTGTGCGTGCAAGGGCAGAGCAAGAAAAACAAAACTAAAATGCAACTAAATGTGGAGGTAGTTCACAGAGCAGTATTTCAGTCAGCTATCATGAGAACAAATCTGTTTCATAAAGGTTTTCAAGAACTAAATCACAAATCTAACAGTCTTGCTCCCCAACACACCCCAGCTTCGGCATTCTCAAATCCAAAAAAACTATACATATTTGATCTCCCTCCAAGAGCCCCTGCATGATTTCTTGCTTTTCATCTGCAAAAGCATCAAACAAACTGTTATGGAAATGCCCTTAACAATAGAATAATGTATGTAGAAGTTGGATCAGTCTAATTGTTTTAGAGGCAGTGGTTGAGATTGTGCCTGTAGAGAGGCTAGCATTTACCAATACACAGGATTTGATGTTACAATCCTTTGTGCCATGGATTATAATGTAGATGGGATGTAGATGGGAATAACAGCTTTTCTTTATGTGGAAAAATATGAAAAACTCTTAGGGGGGAATGGCTGAATTCTTTCACGCAATCACAATAACAGGCACTAAGGAGTCGTAGATGCATTCAGCATTGCTTGCACATTTTTAAACCTTGTCTGGCAGCTGAATATTACAACTCTTCAAGCATAATGTAAAAACAAACAATCGATGAGATTTTGGTAAGAATCAATCGGTACCGATAGCTGATAGATTACATGGCCAAACGTCTGCGGACACCCCTTCTAATGTTTATAATGGAATAATGGTCTTTTTCATGGTTCATGGTTCAATTTAAATTCAACCATTCACAGAGTATTCAGTGTTCCCCCCAGAATCCTATTCTCGACAGGGTGGAAAACAGCATTTACACCATGGGACTCTAACTCTAAACTCTCTATTGAATCCCAGGATAATACCGATGAATCATATAATAAATAACTAATCAAACAAACTGCATCATACCCAGCAGTGTCCAGTCCTGTGCCTTGCAAGAGTCTGCAGGTTTTCATTTCAACCAATCGCTACAGCATCTCATTTCACTGGTGAGTTCCCTTCTCTCTGGCTGAGTGTTTGTCAATGAAATGAGCTGCTGCAGTGTCTGGTTAGAATGAAAATCTGCAGACTCTTTTGAAGCACAGGACTGATGATGGCTGGGATGGACAGGGTGGCGCTACAGGGAGCGTGTCAATAAAAACCAGCTGGCTCAGTGGGATTTTGGTCTCAGTATTGTCAATGCGCCATTGTGTGGGCACACTGCTTTTAAAATGGGATGAAATTAGCTGATTTGATTAGCCAGAATTGAAGCCTACCCACACCTAATGATAATGCATTCCTTTTAATCCAACCTCTTTGACCACTGCACACTGGTCACCAAAATACCAAAATAGACTGAACACACCCACTTGAACCATACACTATAGACTAGACTTGTGCCTCAATTCATGAAAATAGAGCCCTTAGTCATTCTACAGGTCAGTCTAGATTTATTAACATCAAGTCTCTCCCAAACCTAGAAATGAGAGAGCCAAGATTAATCAGTGAGGTCGTGAAGGAATAAAGTCTCAACCTGCACCAGTGTTATGAATAGGTGACTAACTTTGTGTACTTGTTGAATGTTTGAACATTTATTTTGTTACAATGCTCATACCCATATCCATGGAAAACAACGCCTGGTACAATGGATGGTTTTCATGTTGTACATATTTTCATTCATTCATTTGTATGCAATTTCTCCTTGCTGTATCCCACTACTACTTGCTGCTGCAAAGGCTTAAATTCCCCAAAGGGATTATTAAAGTTTCATCTAATTTTATTTTATGTAATTTCTGTGATACGGCAGATAATACTCTTATGCAGAGTGATTTCTAGCTTTGGGAGACTTGTTCATGTTCGCAAATCTAAACTTGTACTGGATCATATGAATAGCATATGTGATATTCTATTGGAGGGTGGGTTTTCAAATTTTCCCCATCAAAGTCCCATCAAAACCCAGGTTGTTTTTTCTACTGTTCACATTATCAGGTCAGCCGCAATGCATAGAAAAAGTATGTTCCTTTCATTTTTGATAACTTAAAAGTTGATTCTCCCCTCTCTCTCATGCTCATACACACACACACACACACACACACACTGCAGGGTGGGGTTAGTGATGTGAGAGTTGATCAGCCCTGGAAGGTATGGATCTCTTCTTCACTGAAGCCCTGCTGTTTCACCAACCTAGAAGAACCAAAAGAAGGAAAATGTGAGAAACCGAAGAACTGAAGAAGAAAAGCTTACCTTTAAAGTCTTTGCGAGTATTCAATACCACTGCAATCTGAAGTCTCCAACGCCTTGACTGTATTTTGTTTTTTATCTCTGATTTAGATGCTGTGAGTCACTGCTGCCATTGCACCAACGTGCGACACAATTGCATTAACCTAGAGCCAGGTAAGCCCATTCCAAATGCATAGTGAAATGTCACAGTGATTGGAGCCAACTGGGAAACAGACCAGCAACCATATACAATATCTTACAACAGACCTGAGGCCAGTGCACCTTTTGGTTTGTGCAGTTATGTGACCTTACCAAATATCCTAGATCACTACTCCTAATATTGTGTGAGCTTAGCATAAAATCTCAGGCTTTGTTCGTTGAAAAGTTGCCTTTTTGGAGATACACTTTTCCCAGAATGCTGAGGGGAGTGATGTATTACCCTTCTGTTAGCTCTGTAAAGGCAGTGGGACCACACACACACACGTAGCATCTGGACTCATCTGGCCTGAGGAGGAAATCCTTCAGCATGGACTGATCCACCCGGCCCTTCCTGCTGGTCCACCGATCACAGGGATCAGAGAGGACGTACTCCACCTGGAACCTGGAACACAATGCAATATATTCTGAATGACCAGGAAGAGGCTATAAGGCTCGGAGCTACTAAAGGTTTGCACTAGCACAAATCCAACAGCTGATGCAAAATTCTTGTCAGCAGACTTGTCTGGTTTTTCAAGAGATGCCTCAATGCAGTCAAAACTCAAAGGCACATATTGTAACTTAAATGTGTTCAAAACAAGTGTAGGTTCAAAAACAGGCATCTTTTGTTACTGTTACTCTGCACACGCATCTTTTCAACATTGCTGTCAGTTCATATTGCTATCAGATATGGGTTACATCCTAGAACAGATATGAACAGTCTTCCAAAAATATGAGCAGCAATTTGGAATTGAGCAGGGAGGGAAACATGGAAATGGATGGTCAGTGAATGTGATTCATCGACGCCTGAGGCTCACTATTTTCTGTTGATTGCGCACACTATGTAAGAACTAGGAAAAGCTTGTCTTAAAACTTTGCACACAGGAAAGCTTGGCTGCAATGGCAAATGGATGCATTGCCAAAGAAGTGTCAGGGAAATAGTCTAAAGGTAACCTTAGGCCTAGTCACTAGTGATGGTATGGTCGTGAAACCTTAGACCTTGTCTTGTCTACATCTAATGGGTTTGATTGTCCAGATATGATATTTTGGATGGTGCCATCTATCTGCTTTCATGAAGAAGAAAAGTATCTGTCCTGATACTCCTGGACCTGTCTGCAGCATTTGACACGGTGAAACACCACCCTTGAAGGAATGGGTGTTTCAGGCTCTGCACTCTCGCTGTTTGCATCCTACCTGACGGGTCGCTCCTACCAGGTGACGCTGAGAGGGTCTGTGTCAGAACCACGCAGGCTGACTACTGGGGTTCCGCAAGGTTCGGTTCTGGGTCCTCTTCTTTTTTCCCTCTACACAACATCTCTTGGTTCTGTTATTCACTCCCATGACTTCTCCTACCACAGCTATGCCGATGACACCCAGCTGATCTTGTCATTTGAGGCTCTGACACACAAGTGGAGGCATGCATTGCTGCATGCCTGGCAGACATATCAGAGTGAATGTCGATGCACCACCTGAAGTTCAACCTGGACAAGACTGAGCTGGTGTTCCTCCCGGGGAAGGGTCGTCCACACTGAGACCTGGCCATCACCATTGACAATGCTGTGGTGATGTCAACTCGGACTGCATGGAATCTGGGTGTGACCCTGGACAACCAACTGTTGTTCTCGGCAAACATAGCATCAGTGACACGCTCCTGCAGATTCCTACTCTACGACATCAGGAGGATTCGTCCCTTCCTCACTGACGAGGCAGCGCAGGTGCTCATCCAGGCTCTTGTCATCTCCCACCTGGACTACTGCAACTCCCTCCTTGCTGGTGCTCCGGCGTCTGCCATCAGACCTCTGGAGCTTGTTCAGAAAGCTGCAGCTCGTCTGGCGTTCAACCGCCCCAAGTTCTCCCACACAACTGCCCTTCTCCGTTCTCTACACTGGCTCCCTATAGCAGCTCGCATCCAGTTCAAGGCCCTGGTGCTAGCCTATAGGGCAGTGAAAGGAACAGCTCCTTCTTACCTCCAGGCTATAGTCAAGCCTTACTTTGCTTCACTTGTCTCATTTGTAGCTAACTTATTGCACTTTTACCTTAACACTGGTTATGCTCTTAGGAAGGAAATGCACTTACGATTTCTGGTGACGAGTAGTTCTCTTGCCTACCTATGTAATGTAATGTATTCACAAGGACACAGAGAGAACAACAGAGGCACACTTGAGGAAGCCAAGATAATGATGGATTTCTGAGTCAGGACTGAAGGTGCTTGACGTCACCAGATGGCGTCAAGCAGAAAGGCAGAATGAGGCCGAAAAATGTAGCCTTGAAAACACACACACACACACACACACACACACACACACACACACACACACACACACACACACACACACACACACACACACAAACACACA
>CABFOQ010009675.1:5521-15940 GCA_900660455.1 Gephyroberyx darwinii | reverse complement strand
CCACTAGATGATGCCAGTGTCACACTATGATTGCACCAAAACCCCTATGGACTGCACACACTGAACCATGTAACCCCCCTCACACACACACACACACACACACAGTGCACGCCTGGCCGGCTTGCCTCTGAGCTCCACACACTCGCACAGCCACTCATGCGGCTCAGCGGCAGTGACTTTGACAAATAACCAGGAAGTCCCGGTGTTGGCTTAAAAACTCCAACTTGTTCAGTTGCAATTCTGCATTTGTCCTGCTTTAATGGCTGTGGAAGTGGCTTTGGAGGTAATCTGTCAGTGATTGATTAGACCCTGGCCAAATCCTCTCACTGAACGCATTGGTAGGCTAGAGGCCCGCCTGCTACTGTGAGCATGCAACACAGTGGAATCATTGAGAGGGGGAGAGAGAGAGAGAGAGAGAGAGAGAGAGAGGAGAGCAGGAGTCACTGAGAGAAAGAGTGTTAACATTCTTCTTTGTGTGTGGGAGCGTGCACGTGTCTGTACAGTATGTGTGTGTGTGTGTGTTGGGGGGTGGTTGATGTATGCACGTATCTGTTACATCCACATGGTTACATCAACTCAATGCACTCAAGTGGAGAGGTTCATCCTTGCTGATAAGTACTTAGGAATCCAATAGGTGATTCCTCTCATACCAGTCCCAAAATACAATACAGTCCAATTAGAGTTTCACTTTTTTTTTTTCAGGAGGTTCTTTAGAATTTCCTCTTAATGATTTGCAGGATTTCAACACGACCTGAAGGAGGAAAAAAAACCCATCCCCTTGCTTGGCGATTCCCATCCGCCCCCCCATATTTTCAGATCATCAGAGAACTAAGCATCTAATTTGTTTTTTATTAGTCTGTCATGATGATAGCAATGTGGGGTTTTATATATTTGGCTTCCTCTGCGGTGTAATGTCATTTTAATTTGTTTTCATCCACGGAGTAACGGTCTGCTTCACAACCACACAGCTGCACACATCCACCGGTACCGCCAGTCCAGTCACTGAGCAGCTCCACTGGAACAGCGGGGAGTCGAGTGCCTTGCTCAAGGGTACTTCAACAGTATCGGTTGAGGGAGGGGGGAGAGCAGCACTGTGTAATGTGACATAATGCGATGATGACATATACTGTTAATAAACTGTGCAATTGTAAGGATTAATAAGATTTGATAACTATGTAAAGCTAACAGGCTAACAGACTAGTAGCATTGGTAGCGAGTTAGCTGTAACCTACCCAGATGGATCCGGTGTGTCCAGAAAGGAAATACTGAGCTCCAAAACTCATAATACCTCCCGTCTTGCAACAAAGCTGTTTGATAATCTTTTTATTGCCTGCACAGATTAAATCAATTCTTATATTTAACATGTTATAAATGAATTACACCGCCGATGATCACATTACCCATGACGTGATCAAATGTTTGCACATACATTTCACATGAGCTGGTGACCGCTTTTGAATGTCTACGCAAACCGATGGTTATGTGGATCATCGATACAATCAATCAGCTTTTACTGCAGCGAACAAATGATCGTACCGCAACGATAATGTCTTTAAATTCTGGTTAAATGGACCAGTAGGGGTTAACCGCTTTCTGATGGGTAACGTTCACAGACTGACTGTATAAATGGAAGTACGTTGGTTTTTGAACAATATTTGAAATGGTTTTATATTCTATTTTATATTATATTTTCCCTTTATAACGCATCAGAACTAATTTCCACTACAGCTAAAGATTATTCACTTTATCTTCCTTTTTTTTTTTTTTTTTACAATCAAAGATGAGCATGTCCGTTTGCAAAGCATGCAGAGGGTCTGACCATGAAAATGTTCAGCATGAATCTTAATATCACTTAAGTGATAATTATTCCGCTCGCCACAAACCTGACTAACAAAATGGAATTCAATCAGGGCCCAGGCATAATGACAGTCATTACGAAAATAATGAATAAAAAAAAAGTAATAATGACATCCCTTTCTGTATTCAGACCTCTTTCTCTCACACATCTCCATGGTGATCGGGATTTTTTTTTTTTTTCAACTCTACATTCTGGCTGGCCCGTGACTGCTTTAAACCACCAATTGTTTATGATAAACCAAGCTCTGTGCCTGGACTCATTTAATTAACCACTTGAGAGGTGTAGCCGAGCCTACGGTGCAGCCCAGCGCCGGCTCCTGCAGCGGTGAGCGGAGGAGGGTTGTTGTTGCTGACCAGTCTCTCGCCAGCTCTCTGTTTCTGTCTCCGTCGCTTGTTTTGAAACGAGGCAAAACCTCCCCTCTTGAGTAAGAATCCAAACCTGATGCTCACGACGAGGAATCAATGCCTGACAATTACAAATAATGTGATTGTGAGGAAGAAATGTACACACATGAACGTACACACACATGATAAATGCTCGGCCACTCCATTAGAGCTTCTGAAAAAAATGTGTATTCAACTTTATATTCTCCAGATGTAGGGGATTACATCACTGAATCAGTAACTCAATGGATTATGTTGTAAGTTTCAGTACTAAGGAGGTAGCTAGTAGTCTGTTACTACTAGCTACCTACTACTAATGTCTATGTCTGCTCACAGACATTACTAGTATTAGTATTTTAAAAATATATATTATTATTTGCAGTGCATGTGCACATCTTGGTCTGGTCTGTGCATGTGTGTGCCTGTGTTTGTGCACATAAGGAAGAGTTTGTGTGTGCCGCCGTTGCATGAGCCTCCACGCGGTAGATGTGTGTGTGGTGGACCATGTCCTTGAGGTTTACTCTTTTGATTCAATAGCGCTCCACATGGATGGACTCAATCAGATACCTCAAACCCAGTGAAGGGTGATGTTCAACGGAGCTGAAGTTACACTACTTCAGTTCCTCAGAGAAAAGCAGCCTAGTTCTCAGATGATGTTTACATGTAAAGACACTACTTACCACGTAAAAAAACAACAAAAAAACAACAACACACAACTTTAGATGTTGGAGCGCTTGGATTTCAAGCAAGTAGACAAAATTGTTTTGTCTCATTGACATGAAACAGCATTAGGAAATTGCCTAAATGTTGTTGTGACCCTGGCAGGGAAAAAAGTTTTTTTTGGTCGAAACTTGATTGAAATTGAAACTGAAATTGTTTTGGTTTGCAGATTGTAGTGAATGCTAAAGATTTATTGGATGGTAAGAGTACGCAAGATCATATCTCACTACAAAACCTTGTCCTAAAATCCGTTTCAGAACAGATGTTAAACCTTATGTTAGGCTGTAATGAAAACAAATATGTCTCACCACCTCCAGCTATCTGCACAAATCATTTCAGGATCCCAGCCCATCTCTCCGAATAGTGCAGTTCTTGAACAATAACAGCCTATGGCCTGACCAAAGAACTTGAAATGGCCAATAGGTTTGTGGCCCTAGAAGCCATTACTTGTTGAATACCTTGAGGATAATGAAACTGGGCCAGCCGGGGGGGGAGAGCGGAGATGGAAAACTGTGCTGTTGGAGTGCACTCAGCCATTGCAAATTTCTGTTTGAACCCATAACACCACCGCCATGTGACAAATGATAGCTAACACCGAGCCTTAGCCACTTGTGGAAGATTATAGCCAGCTGAGGAGAAACAAAAACTAAAAAAGGACCATTTTCCCAGAGGATTTGACTGTCCATGGTGTGTTTGCAATCGTTAGGTAACCCCAATTCAGTTGACAAGAACCTATTTGTATTACTGTAATAACCTGTCAGAGCACGTAACCATAAGAGACAGCCTCAAATGACTCACTTTATGTGACGCAAGTCATGCAGTATTTTTTGTTTCCTTGTCAGCTGAGGAATCTCTCGCTGAATATGATGCACTTTTCTTGCGCTGTACCATAATGAGCGTAATCCAGTTTTCCGCAAAGCATCCCAGCGAGAGAGAATTAAAAGAATTAAGACCTACCCAGACTATTTCTGCAGTGAGTCACATGTCAATTTGCACCGGTTCCATCTGAGAAATAAACATTGGCTGGGAGCAGACCTCCTGATTGGTCATTTTGAAGCAGAGAGCTACGTCTGCATGTCCTGACCTCTGCCCGCTGTTTCTTCATGCTCTGCTGTATAACAAGACCATCACACAGCACCAAGGGGAGACAGGTCTCAGCTGCTCGCACTCTTATCGGAGTGGGCTGCACGGAGTGAGACGCCTCGAGGAAGTATCAGTAAACAATGCTATAGGGTTCCAGTGGCTATACGCTCAGGCGCTCATGCAAAATTCAGCATTTTGTGTGTAGATTGAAAAAGGCAGGGGTTATGGTTTAACTGCTGAACCTTCACAACTCTAAATATCCCCCCTCTAATTCTTAAAGAAATGTTTTTTTGAATTTGACCTAAGTGTGTGAAACAGAAGTATTAATTGCTGCAGTTACACATCAGGAAATTCAAACGTCTGGTCTTGCAGCACTCCGGCTCAATCCAGTTATATTTCTCTCTCTCTCTCTTTCTCTCTCTCGCAGTCTCTTTCTCTCTTCTTCTTAAGTCCTTTAATGGTGCGATCGCCCTTAACTCCACTGTAAATCTCTCCCCAACGGCTTATGGTTCAAATTAATGGCCCTGCCATAAGTGTTTGAATTTCATGAATTGTAATAATACTTACATCACAAGACACATGAAGTCATGTCTCCCTCACTACAGAGATATGATACATTTTAGAGGGATGCACAAAGTGGTCCCCTGGTAGAGTAGTGATGTATTCTAATAGACTGAGCTGGCCAACCCCCAAGTGCAGATCTTCATGATTCATATTTTAGGGCTACGCTTCTTGCTGCAGAACATTTAAATGGGACATTAAGTGGCGAAGAAGATTAAAACCACTGTTGGCTTTGCTGAATACCTGGGACGATCATCGGTGGGGTATTATGTTGTTGTTTTTTTTAACATATAGCTGTCTGTGGTCAGAGCAGTTACTCTGCAACAGCCACAATAGTGCCTAAACTCTTCAGTAGCATTTTGTTAGTCATAGTGACAATTTCCTTTGACAAATGAGGTTAGAAAATGGACAGAAATGTCCTTGCCTGTCATAATGATCCTAGTCTGTGCTGAGTTTATCTAGCCATTATTATTATAGGTGCATTGTATGGCCATGTTTGTCACTGTGCACCTATGTGTGTGCCTATGAGACGGAGTGCATGAGCTTGTGTGACATAGATGTGTGTGTGTGTGCGTGCATGCGCGTGTGTTTGTGTGTGTGTGTGTGTGTGTGTGTGAGGAGTAGGAGTACAGACCTGATGATCCCCCGTCTCTTGGTGACTGTGTGGAGCCAGCCAGCCGTGGCGAGGCTGCCATAACTACCAGTTGAGCTCTGTCAGGGAGATGACCCACTCTCTATTCAACAAGACCTGCCTCCCTGGCAGACAGACAGACAGAATGACAGACAAAAGACAACTGCTTGTGAATATCTCAATGCAGCACTTGGATTTAAATCGCAAGAACTAACTGGCCTGCTCAAAACAATTGAAAACTGGAAAAAGCCGTAGCCGTAATTGGACAGCAGCAGCGCAGGTTAAGGGTCAGTGGTCTTATTTGAGGGCTAACACCATTTAAGACTAATTTGAGGCTATGTGTTATTGTGCCTCTAACTAAGTTTATAACCTGATCTGTACAGAGGTTCATTGTGCTTTTAAAAAAGACCTGCTGCCCCCCAAAAGGCTGTCTAATGGTTTTTAAACCCACAAAACTACTTTAATGTACTGTAGATCAAAGGACAAAATGCCGATATGTACAGACGGGGAAAAGAAACCCTGAAATGTGCAGATTTTTAGGTAGCATATTTGCTACCTGTTATGTCTGGTTACCAGGCCGTTCACAGATGCTGTAGAAGTACATTTGGGGTCTTGCTGTTATAAACGATTACTGTCTAATAAGAGATTAAAGGGGCACATAACCAAAAATCAAAGCTCATTTATTCTGCCTCTCGTCTCACATATTTCCCCACACTGTGAACATAAATTGCTGCACAAATTGTTTTGGTTGAACAGTTATTATGAAGAGTCAATGAGTTTGAATTTGGCCTCCAGTGATGTCATGGGCAATACTGAACACAACAAAAGATAAATCAAAAAGTTTCAGTGAAGGATACTTTTTTTATACTTTGCACAGTGAATGTGGCTTTTAAGAATTCAAATCAGCCAGCATCACAACCAGATATATAGAATAACAAAATTAAACTCCAGAAACAAATTTAGTGTGATGGGTGCAGTAGAGAACACTAGAGCAAAAACATCTCACATCTCTTTTTCACTTTATTATTATCTTCTAAACTTTGGGACTGATCTAATGTGACTTTTTTTAAGTGGAAATAATCAATTTGTGCAAACCGCTTTAAAGGGGCTACGGTTAGCGTTTTTAAACATCATTATATCTTTGTCAAATTAATTGTGATACTTTTGTATAAGTAACTTAAACAAGTGAGACCATAATCAAGACAATCAGTAGCCTCTATCTCACGTTAGTTTTCCCATAAACCCTGTTGCTTCCTGGCACAAACAGGATGTTGATAGTCACTCCGTTTGTGCTGGAAGAACAGCGCCCTCTTCCTGCTTTGCGCTATATATCAATCCCTCCAAATCCAACCTGGTGAAATGTGAAATGCAGCGTAGAGGCTGCCAGACAGTCTTCTTGGCGATGGTCTCTTGGTTCATGGTAATCATACAAAAGTCTCAAAACGAATGTTGTGATGATTCATTAACGATAAAATGACACACAGAACATTTAAGATAGTATTGATGACTGAAAATTACACTTTTCACAGTAGCATAACCTTCCAGGGCCGTGAACAAGCAGCTCAGTGGTAGTGTCCGACTCCATCGCCTTCCTTCCCACCTCCTCTACATATCTGTTTGTCTTTGTTAATTGGGGTTCACATTAAAGACCAGAAGCCACTGATATGTACCTTGGCAGAAACCCCTGTGTGTGTGTGTGTGTGTGTGTGTGTATGTGTGTGTGTGTGTGTGTGTGTGTGCGTGTGTGTGCATTCTTGCTTCAGTGTGCCTGTGTGAGTGTGTGTGTGCATTAGTGCGTTCATTTTGGTATGGGTGTTTGTGTGCAGGGATGTCTGTAAGCAGAGAGGTCAGGACCTGGGCTGGAGGCCTGTCCCTGGAGAGCTAGCCTCCAGCGTGGCCAACTAACACTACAAACAATTAAAAACCACTGCTGCTTCCCCCTGGGCGTTCGGCTTTATCCAGCTCCAGTCTGAGAAATTGCGGCTCTGCGCTGCACAAGATTCCAAGCCCAGCCCGTGGTGTCTGGCCTATAACGATGCTGGGGAACGGAGAAGATGGAGAAGCAGAATCGATACCGCTACAGCCTGTG
Source organism: Gephyroberyx darwinii (assembly GCA_900660455.1). Taxonomy (NCBI): domain Eukaryota; kingdom Metazoa; phylum Chordata; class Actinopteri; order Trachichthyiformes; family Trachichthyidae; genus Gephyroberyx; species Gephyroberyx darwinii. The sequence continues at coordinate 8,615 of CABFOQ010009675.1, read as the reverse complement.
GACCAGTTGGAGACAAGGGGCTATTATTAGGACGTCCTTTCTTTACCACCTGAGCCACTTACACACTTAGGACAGTCACACACACACACACACACACACACACACACCCTTCCCCAGTTATACAGTGGTCAGTCTAAAAGAGCTTTTGCATGTAAGAGAAAATAATGCTTATGGGGGAATAGTGTTATTCATCTCTAGAATTATTACTACAGACAGTCCTCAATTTGCAGGAGCAGTTCCAAATATCTACATTACAAAATCAACAGCATCTCTCTCTCCCTCTCTCTCTCTTTGAATTCAGCTGAATGGGGGGGAAGATTGTTGCAATATTAATCACAACTTTGAGGGTAAACAAATAATTCACACTAGTGGTCCTGTCTGATGCAATACAGCCCAGTCTCCTACACACAGCAGGCTTTATAGCCAATGCTAAGCCTGTTGGAGCTGAACAATCAGAGTTGAAGCAATAAGAGTGGCCAGGCAGTCAGCCAACCAGTCAGTCAACCAGTCAGCCAACTAACCAGCCAACCAGACAGCCACCCAGTCAGCTAACCAGTCAGCCAACCAGACAGTTAGTCAACCAGTCAGCCAACCAGACAGTCAACCAGACAGTCAGTCTACCAGTCATCCAACCAGTCATCCAACCAGACAGTCCACCTGGCAACCAACCAACAACCAGCCAGTCAGCTGCCCAACCAACCAGCCAAAAAAAATCACCCGCCCAACCAGCTATCTCCCTGGGCATATGCAGTGTCCATCGCTCCAGAGCCCCGCTGTCAAAGCCATTGTGAATCGTAATGATCACAGTGCATCCCAACCACTCAGCACACACACACACACACACACCACACTCCCCGGTCTCCGCTCCAGGGGTCCTGACAAAACAGGAGACGGCGGGGACTCGTCAGAAGACAGCGCTGCCGGTGCGCTCCACCTGCTCACTGATTCTTACGCCTGGAGGAGCCTGAAGGCACTGCCATCACACTCCCTCCCTGTCCATCGCACACACACACACACACACACAAATTGATACACACAAAAATGCCCACATACTTACACATACAAACAGACACCCTCAACAGACACACACACATCAATACACAATGCACATGTACACACACACACACCTTCCCTCGTCTCCTACTTACTTACCTCCCACCTCTTTTCTTCCTAGCATCCTTTCCCTCGTGCCCCCATCCCTCTCCAATCCGACCCTATCCACATCCTGTTGTTTTTTCTCCTCCTCCCTCTTCGCCCTGTCCTCTCCACCCCTTCCTCCACCTTTCCCCCACTGCAGAATGTATGAAACAATACACACACACACACACAGACACACACTCATCTGTCAGGTAACATCAGAGAGGGAGAGAGTTGAGGAGACATGACAGCGTGCTGAAGGAATCGTGTGCCAGGAACACAGACCTCTCTCCATTCACCTCTGCTGTGCCGGAACACAACGAGTTTCAGCCCTCACCTTTGTAGAGGATCAGACCTGTTTGGAGAGTGTTGGAGAACCTCCAACAGTCAGAGAGGCGAAAACAGGCTGTGTCGAGAAGGTAACATAAGTGTTGCGAAGAAATCCTCATAATCTATCGACAGAGGGAGAGAGAGTGGAAGTAAGTTATAAGCGAAAGAGAGAAACAAAGCAAAAAATAAATAAACAAGGAAAGAAAGAAAGCGTTGGGTAGAGAGAGGGTCAACATGCGGCCTGAAGGCCTTTTCACTTTCCATCAAATTCAACAAGTTGGCCCAGCCGCCATATGTGGTGAAACATTTACACAATGCAAGTCAACCCCATGCCAGCAGAAGATTTGTTGGGTTTTGGCTCATGACTTATGTGTCCTCTCTACCGTACATTGCCCTGGCACTGGAGTATAAGTTGTGGGGAGGATAGAAATAGTTGTGTGCTGTTAAATATCATGTGTAGCTAGGACATAAAAAAACATGTACACAGTTGACTGAAGGGACTCGGACTTTGCTCCGATGCATGCTGGGATATGCTCCTTCTCTTCCATGACCCCGGTTTAAGTGGGTAGAGGATAAAAGTAACTGTAACTGAAGACTAGTATTATCATATGTTACAATGATGTATCATAATCAAATGAAATTTTGTCTGATTTTTTTGGACAATTTCTTTTCAAAAAGCTTCACATTGATTTTCCCATGGAATTACTCAATTCCTGTAATGGCATTACTCTAATCGGGTTCTCTCTGTCCCTGCATGCTACACACACTATACATGCATGGTCATCCACGTATACATACATATGCATACGAAACTTATTGCATGCAAAAGCATATTCACGATACGTGGATGAATTAGTAATACGTCTGCGTGTGATGTCCCAACTTTACAATTAAGCCACTGGCAAAACTCAACACAAACCCCCAAACCTCTGAGTCTCCTGGTCTGAGGAGAATGTTAAAAGCCATCACAGCTAATTGGTTCCCCTGCCTCTTGTTTGTCATGTGAACGACACAACAATCAGCACCCTCCATCGACTCTCCCAGAATTAGGGAGTGAAACAACAGGCGGCTGTCTTGTGTCACCACCAAATAGACTGACTGTCAGTCGGACATTAGTGAAGACTGATGTCACACATTAGGCGTTTACTGGGGGAACTGTTGCTAGCTGTTGCCTACTCTCCCTTTTTGTGTGTGTGTGTGTGGAGCGGAAGGTTTGAACCACCACAGGCATCAACTCAAACCTCTAAAACTGCACCTTGTAGCGGAAGTTTCCTACATTTTCAAACTCTCCAAAGTCAAAATCATTTAGAGGATCCTTCCCTGTTTGATCAACTTCTCTTGGGTTGATGAGCTGTTCCTTTAGATCCTATTGCAAAATATTGTTGTGCTTATTTCTTTTCTTGATTTACTTTGAGGGGACACTCCAGTATTTCTATTAAAGAAAAACCATCCACGCAGATTCAAGGAGCCATGATAACACTTTTCAAAGTTAGAGAATGCCACTTGAATAATAACTACCTATCTCTAGTGTTAGTTATCCTCAGTATCTACAAGAGCCATTTTCACAAGGGAGAATGATTTTGCCTCATCAGTAAGAAGTGGATCTTCTAAAAAAAATGTCATTTTG
>CABFOQ010009671.1:2907-32762 GCA_900660455.1 Gephyroberyx darwinii | reverse complement strand
GGAGTCTAGGAGAGGAGAAAGGGGCAGGGGTACGAGGGGAGAAACAGGATAGGGGGAGTGGGTGACTTTTTATAAAGAAGGAACTTTGCAGGGAAGAAAGAGAATGCTTCGATAAAAATAAAATAAAATCTTCTTGACGCAAACACATCGGACAGTCAGATGAGGGCACAATCCACTTAAAATCTCAACATTTTCTATTAGAGAGTGATTTAGAGAGGCGTCAGGGGAGAGCTACCAAACTGGCCCCGCAGAAATTTGAACTGCCAAGTCATAAGTTGTGAAAATCTTCGGCCCTCTCGATGTCTGTGAAGGCGACATAATTCCACAGGGTGCACATGAGATATCAAATTCATAGGGTAGGTGTAGACAGCATGCTGTACACTGGGGAGAAATTGCACCGGGGCTCACATGGTCTGGATTTCACATGTTGAGATCCACAGATCCACCTGTCCATACCACTCACCGTCGCCGAACCAAAAGTGGTCCGACGTACTCGAACCAAAAAGGTAGCATCAGTACGAAAACGTCATTCAGCCATCAAGTGTACCTTTCAGCCCGGGTCTATCCTCGTCGCTGCATCCACAACTCCAGTGTGAAGCGATTAATGAACAAAAGCTTGCTGATGTAAACAGCGCTACAAAACAATGCGCTCCATAAAACCGGCATTGTTCATACAGGGAATATGGGATTTCGGGAATACGGTTTAAATGGGATCAGATCAAAAGAATTCCAAGCCGGGACTCCCTACTGTTGACACCCGACCCACATTCTCCTGGACCCCAATTCAGCTGGGAGTGGGGGGGCTGAAAGAACAACGGCTATAAATAACTATCTCACCAGGTATCCTATACAAGACGGACAGCTTTTAAAGCTAGGAGGGTTGACGTGCATTCTCTTACCTAAGAGGTTAGATTCTGTTTTCTTCTCACCATACTTTGGGGTGAGGAGTTTTAACCCCATTATCGCAGAGCACAAGAACTAGTAGTCTTAACTCTAAATTATCGTAAATCTAAATTATACTTTAGAGTTAAGATATAGTTACAGGTAGAGTTCAAAACGACAAAAACAACAAACAAAAGGTTTAAACTTTTAAATATTCTGGATTTTGGATCCACTTTTCCGATGCAAAACAAAAGGAAAAAACAAAAGGGAAAGCATCCAAATAAATATTGATGTCAGAAACACCTTTCTTCTTTTATGCATTTTCCCTCTGAGCTATAAAAGCCATTAGGCACACAGACTTGAATTATTTATACAAACAGAACTCCACCAAGTCCAAATTGTTCAAAAACATCCAGCTCTTTCAGCACGGGTTCCTTTTCTATCCTGGGCCAAATCCCATTTCACACCATCTGGGAAATGAAAACATTCGTTGTTGTTGGGCAAAAAACGCGTATCTACAGAAAGTACATATTTCCAGTAACAAAGAAAGTAATGCTCACTCTGATGCCCCTGTATTTTTGAAACTGCACAATGTGGCTTTAAAAGCTTAAAGGGCCCAAAGGTTATGAACCCTACTGCACACACATAAGCAGCCATGGAGGGCTCTATAAAGTGTCCCTTAAATGTTCAAGAAAGAACAAAAATACAAATATCACAGTTGCGTGGCTGTTCCGCGGCGACCTGCTCTATAAAACAATCACATGGTTTCAGACGTTCCTCCACTGAGCTGACACCCAAAAAAGGGCGCCCATAGACACTGCGCCTGCCGTGAGTGGGATCCCGTTACAATATGAAGATGTTTATTGGAGCCCTGAGCACATGTCAGGCTTAGCGACTGTGACACCATGTGCGTGCAACATGTAAAGCCAGCGCCGACCCCTCGCAGCACTTAACTGCCACGGTTGATCACTCGCACGTCACCTCAAACTGGGGCGCTCATAAAAAGGGGGCTCCTGCATTTCTCATCACGGACCCACCGCACGACACTGCCGCTGCCCTCCAGGCAAAGTATTACTATCAAATGCACCTTGCAGCAGCAGACAAAACAATGGTGGACTTTAGACCTCACTTGGACTCTGATCAGGAGATATTCCGCTCGCCTGGTCAAGGCTGATGGTCACTTCCTCAAGTTGGAAGTTTGCCTGCTCGTCACCAGCAGGCCCTCGATTCCTCATAGCAGAGAATCAGTTTTTCAAGGAACTACCCCAGCATGTGCTGTTGTGTCTTGTTTCCTTGATAATCAGTTTAAACATGGCCTGTACGCAAGAATGGCTGCATGCCATAAGAGCAAGAGTTTCTGTCATCATGAAAAGTAAATGAGAGGGCAAGAGAGAGGAAAATATGATTGGCTGCTTATTACACCTAGAGTAGTCGAGTAGTATGCCACGGCTGATGGGATCCTCAAAATGGTGACCGACAAAAAGAAATGCAGCTTGTGCTGAAACTGGGCTTCTTTTTATATAATGAAACAGAATTCATTATTTTGTGTTCAAAATGCAATAGACGCTTTTCTGTTCAGTGTGTCTTGGTCGTGGGTGGAGGAACTGGATTTTTTTTTTGATGGGCTCCCATTCTCAAACATGCTGCCTTTGAGGAAAGCATCGCTAACCAAAGAGGCTTAAGGCTCCTCTGAAGCAATTCCAAAGGATTTCCTCACTTGACAACAACAGCACTGTGTTTACAGCCATGCCAAAATACAAAACAAGCATGACCTCCAACACTTCTGCCCAGCCTTTACAATGCCCCCTTGTCACCAGACTGTCAGACTGCAATTCATTCAACTCAGGCTTGATCTATTGTTACCTGCGAAAAAGCCTAGGATCTGTTCATAGGCTGATACCAACATTTGTTCCCTACGTGGGTAGACGAGACATCTACCAAAATACCCCAGAGTGTTAAAAGACAGGGTTTCATTTAGTCAAAGTGAATTAGAGGTTTCATTCACGACACAGACAAGGAAAGGGAAGATTGCAGCAGACACAAACCCAGGATGTTTTTGCGGTCCTGTTCCAGAGTGTTCACTTAATTATTTGGGCCATGTGTAAAAGTTCAAATATTTCACACTTCCAGCCTCAGCGACACCAATATAATTCACATATGTATACAATATGGATGTCAGAGCGACGAGATGTCAGGTTTTCATCTTTTTTTATTACTCATGTTAATCAGGTAGGCTGTTTTTATGCGGATCAACAGCCTTTCACCATTGCAATAACTTGGGACCTTTGCCCCCTAGTAATCCTTTGGAAAACTTGTGTGAGCGCAATTTAGGAGCAAGAATTGAGTGCAAAATTAAAGGTGCAGAATACCGGTTTTTTTGTGCGGCTTCAGGCTTGAGAGATAAACTGGCGACATAATGAAATGTGCAACTATGAATAACCAAAGGTGGGAAGCCTTTATGGAAGCGCAAAGTTGAAAACCTGCCGCAAAAAGTTGCCTTCAAGGTGCGAGATGCGGACAAGCACCACCAACAGCCCACAAGATAAAGCAACTTGAGCGGGACAGTGATCTCCTAATATGCTGCGACGCTAAATAGTAAGTCTAACTAAATAGTAAGTGGTCCTCTTGGGTACCATTGTACTTACCCGGGCAGTCAAGCCGCAGTTATTCTTGTGGTGACAGCCCTGTTGCTCAAGGCGAGAGCCCGTGCAATAGTATTTCTGTTTCACAAGCCAGTCGTCGATTCCTTTCCTCGCCAAACAGGCATTGACTACAAAACTGTCGCCTGAAACAAAGAAGCGCATTATTACAACCACAGTAACTCATATCTACTCTTATGTTTCTTGTAGTAATCCATCATCAAAGAGTCTCCGTCGGACGCTGCCCCGCGTAATGCTCTCAGTGTAACTGGGAATATACTCTAAAACTGCACTGTTATTCCCAAACTATCAAATATCCTCAATAAATACTAGGCTGTATCATAAACTGTGGGGGAAATTATTGCGCTTACCTTCTGGACTCTCCCTCGGTTTACAAATAGCAGCTTCAGAGAAAAAGAGAGTACAATGAATAGTGTTACTCGAAAGTATCGCAGCAGCAGTGCGCATTCAGGATCAGAACAACTACAGTCGGAATGAAAAACCTTACCATGTTTCGAGTGCAGTTTACCCATTTCTATACATCGAGTTGGAATTGAAAACCATGAGATGAATATAATCCAAAGAAAGAAAAAAAAAAGAACAGCGATATCCAGACAGAGGCGCGTCCGTGGGGAAAGAGAGCAGGCAGCGCTCACTACATCCTACGGCTGGAGAGCCAAACGAGCCTTTGATCCAGACCTCCGCCAGTGTCAAGCCAGCCACGACAAAATATACGACTTCCTGTCACATGTTTCAAAATGAAACTCTTCGCTGGCGAACGCGTTGGACTGTTTTTTTGAGTAATACAAAATAACAAAGTGACAGTTAAGAAAACATTTGAGGAGGAAGAATTTTTATTCTTTTTCTAAATAGTCCTTTTCACATCATATTGGTTATCCATTGCCATATAAGCCTATAAGATATGTAGGGCTGCCAAATGCATAAAGAAAGACTTTGACAAAGAAAAACTTTTTGAAAAAGATCTTGACAATTTTAACCTGTAGCAGCGGCACAACTGTTTACGAAAGCAACAGAATGGGAGCTTTAATATTTGTGCATCCTAATACTTTATATTTTTAATGACAATTTTACACTTTTATTCTGAAAGCAAATCGCCTAACTTCCGGTATTATTTTGGCCGTCTCTGTCTCACTTGACACATCCCAGCTTTCCCTTCGTCTCCCTTCAAAGCGCAGAAGAGGCGTCACGAAAAAATCCACTTCAACCACTGAGAGATCAGGAGTGACACCTTAGCCAGATTAGACAAGATGCAGCCCGTCTCACTGTGTTGTATTACCTGTGGTTTCCAATGGGCGTCTTGGGACCTCCAGGGGCCCCTGAGAGGCTCCAGGAGCAACTTTAATTTCACTCCCTAGCTCTGGCAGCTACCATACCTTAGCCTAATTGAGAAAAAATACTCAGAAACGGATTTTGAGCTCATATCTAAAAAAACAATTCAGTGTTCCCTCTGAGCTGATAGTTGGTCTAATAATTTAATACATTGACCAAATAAGTAATCAGTAATTTAGTCGAGCTTCAATGTTTTGGTGGCAAATGATATTTGATGCAGGGACTTTGCCATACCTTAGGATTTAGATATTGCGCTTTTGTTATTTTGTTGTTGTTGTTGGTAATGTCACTCCCATAACACACTTTCCAGCACTACAACGTGACACAGCTTCAAGTTGGTAGTTGGGCTCCTGTATCAGTGCAGCAGATCCAGAAAGTGGTGGCTGGTCTTTAGAGTTATTTTCAAGTATTTTCTGTTGACAAAAAAAAACCTTTTGTTGAAGCTCATCATCGACAGTATTATGTCAAAAAAACATAGAAGATCCAGACTATAAAAGCATTATCATTTTGTCAACTAAAGGTTGAGATCAGTTACTTTAAAAATGCCATTAATTGTTATAATTGTGTGTTATCAATAATTCTGTAAGAGTAGGTATCTAATTTCAGAGCAAAACTCTTCGTATGTGATTTATGTGTTAATAAGGTGGATTTCCCCTTTAAGTCCAAAAATAGCAGATTAAAATCTTAGGAGACGCTTTGTTCAATTTCAGGACATAATCTTCAAACTAAATGGCTGAAAAAGCAAATCGACTGGTTGAAGTGCTGCTTAAATGACAAAATATAGCACCATTTCAGTAGATGGCTCCCACATGGCCTGACGGTAATGGCCCCTAAATTACCATGAGCCTCTACAGTCAAGGCTGTGTTTAAGTTTACAAGTCTGGTTTGCCCTACCTGCACCCATATGCCTCCAGCATGCCAAGGCTACGCACCCTCAAACACAAGGCTACGGTCCATTAGAGGAAATTCACAGCCCGTGCAGCTGAAGATAAGATCAATGGTGCTCTGCTCTCTTCATGAATTGAATTGTGTATTTTTTGCAAACTAAGTCGGTGCACAAGTGTCTTTTCACTCTGCGTATCTGACATTTTCCCCTTGTACCTCTCCAAGACTTCAAGAGTAACATGCTGTACCAACAACTGAGCTATTCCAGTCAACTGAAACTCCCTCTCAGACACAGTTCAGCTACACTAAGTGACCAGTTACTGCAGACAGCAGTGTGTAGATCTAAGTGGACAGATATATGAACAGTGACATCCATTTCACAAAAGGACTACTTTATTTAGCAGGGAAGAGAACTAAATTCTTTTGCACAAGCCAAAGTCACAAGGCTTTGACTATTTTACAAGCCAATGTGGTTTTATAGTACAATATCACACAAAACAGAAAATAACAGTGGTTGTTAACCTGCCACGGTGGCTATTACGATGGAAAGACTTAACCAACCACAGGAAAAGTTTTACTAGCATTTGACTGGTGACTTGTGGTGATTTCCCGGCCTACTGACATCCTCATTTTCCCATGTCTGAATGTGTACACTTGCCCTGTTGGTAACCCGTGGCCTCTGCTGTCTCACTCGGCATTCAGCTGCAACAGAGCAGAAAGGAGAAACTCGTGAGGGCAGCTCAATACGGGAGCTTTCAGCATAATGTGCATGGCACTGAATACCAGGCAACTACCTGCAGAGGAAGTCTGCTAAAATCCTGCACTTATTTGAGGGACGGATTACCCAAAGGTGGTATATGTAAGTGTAACTGAGTTGGGATGATTTTCAGGGAAGTCAAGCTCAAAAATGTAATCTGGCCCCATTTTTCAGGGAGGCATTTTCAACTTCTTTAGGGACGTGACCATACACTGGATGCACGTCCCTGATACAGCGCTCCAAGTGCATTTCTGCTAAACAGCGGTTTCCGCATCCTGAGTCTATCATCACATGTCGTACCAAGAGGAATCAGGCTCCCCTTTGAACTAGCCTGCCACAGACACACAGATGAGCTTGTTATTATAGTCACTCGCCTGAATTCGCTGGGAAAGAAGGCCTGTCCCTCTGACACACTTCCTGTCCTTTGAAGAGGCCAACGGAGAGATGGCTTTGCGGGCCTTATTTCCGAGCTTCGCCTTTGATGCCTGTGAGAGAGGAGGTGGCGGGGGTTTAAAGCCAGAATTCCATCTCATGGACACGGACCCTGAAACCTCCAACCAACCCCCATCCTCCTGGGATGTGCACTATTTTAGCTTGACACATCATCAAATCAGACTGAAAAAAAATGTAAAAACAAAAGACAACAAAAAGTAAAACAAAAAGTAAATAGTTGACTCTGATTGAACACATCAGTCAGTCCTATATAGATATGTATTGGGGTGGAAATCTGTATAGTGGTGGAGATCTTTTGTTTTTTTATGGGTTGTTTTTTTTTTCTAGCGTGGAAAAGCGGGGTTTAGCTCCATGGGATTAGAGCAAAGATCTTTAGACACCTGCCTGATTGATGTAGGTATTTATTGACCTGGGGGAGCTCCTACCTTGGTGGCCAAGCCTAGCTCATTCCACCATAAAACCCTGCATTCTCCCTGGAAACAGGCATAATGGGGGGCATTCAGGCTGCCAGATTCAGGGGGATCTAATGGTTTGTCTGTGTTTATGTCCTTGTAACAATGTTAGGGGCCTGATGCCTGGAGAGCCCACCGGAGGCAATGCTACATGGCGGTGGAGAAGGGGGGTGTGAAGCATATAGAGCGAGAGGACAGCAGCTGCTGGGCGCTTAAACCTCAAACATGTGACTGTTGCCTTTATCTTGCGGAACAAAAGGGCATGATGTTGTAAAGGGCAGAAGACAATCGTGATTGAAGTACAGTGTTGACTCCTGCAGCGCGGTGACTCAGCCCATTGTGGCGGCCCCGGGTGTGATGTGTCAGGCAAGGGGTCCGCAGGGAGGGAAATGCAGCCTGGCATGCGTTGGCCATTTCATTTGTTGGAAGACTATAGCTGAGACCTATCCTCTGAGAAATGGCAATTATTCTGGGCTTTTAGAGCAATGAGCATAGTTTAGATGCACATCTTGTCTTAGGTGAATTCAATTGTGAAAGTAAATAGTATAACCTGCAACCTCTAAACACATTTCATTTATTATAAAATAACAGCATTTCTACAGCTTCACTGGCAGGCCCACTAGGACAGAAACATTGTCATTTTTGTATTAAGTAAATAAGGCTTTGGACCATAGTGTTGTCAGTTTGCTGTCATATTTTCTTTTGCTTTTAGCCAACATCTTACTGCGTCATAAAACAATTAGAATGAGCAGGGTGCATTTGGTGTGCTTCCAAACATGAGACACACAAAGAAGGACAAAATACATCCACTGAAGCTTTAAAACCAATAAAATGTATTTGTTTCATGCGATGACAGGTTGTGATTTGTTGTTTTGCAATCAATATTTAGGGAAATTTTCATTTCAAAGATTTAACTCATTTAATCTCTTTTTGCTCATAAATTGTTTTGACATACGAGCAAAAACATCATAACGCCGCACAAAATAAACGTGAAGGTGCTGAAATTATAATATATGCAAACCCCAAAAATAAGGAATCTTCCGGATGCGACTTTTAAAGATTTCTCTTAAGTAGATTGCTGATCCAGTACTTTATGTTATTGGCTTGTAGTGTAAGAGAGGGGAAACCTAAGTGTCCCACTTAAAAATTCCTTTTTATCTGTTAACGGCGGCATATAAAACACTCTTAACAGGGCCTTGAGCCCACTGAGGGGTTTTTTCTGCAAAACGCATCCACAGTAGAACTGAATAGAGCAAATGATGCGTAGTAAATAAACACACACTTGCACAAACTTCAGGCATGCCGCTGAATGACCATGTTAATTTCTCCTACGTCAAAAAAACTCTCCAAATTTAGCCCTGTATAATCAATACTTTCTGCTTCTGTACTTCTCTTTACTATCTGCACTCGGCACTGGCTGCTTTTTGAAGCGGTGGGGGTGTAGCCCCATCCAGAACGAGGACACAATTAGTGTATTCAGCCGAAAACAGTGGGGTTCCCCCTTTGATGTTGGGATCAAATGAAGGAGCTGTGTGTTTTTGTCCAAAATGACAGGCTTGCCAGGTTTACTAATGGGTAGCTAATAGAAAGAGAGGTTTATGATGCTCATTAATTACACAGTCTGTCATGTGCTGGAAGGGGAGAATAGAGGAGATAGGGGAAAAGAGAAAGAGAGTGGGGAGCAATAGAGGGAGAAGAGGGAAGAGAGTGGGGGTGGTGGTGAAAAGAGGGTTGGGTGTACTCTGAAAGGGGGAAATTGGAATGGAGTGGAGTGAAAGAGCAAGGGCAAGGAGAAGATCTACTAAGAGATCCACGCAAGGGCAAAACCTGAGTTGACGGAGAGACAGAAAGAGAGAAAGAAAGGAACAGGAGGAGATAAAATAATCCTTTCCTGAGATAAGAGCAGCCACCAAGACAGGAGCTTCAAAGAGCAGGAGACGCTCTCATGGGAGCACGCCATAAACCTTTTCCCCATCTTCAGAGGAAAATTCAGTCCCTGATCCAAACACGCCCAAGCTCTCAGCACCCACCACTCTGCAGGTTGTCCGAGGCCCGGTGCCTCCTGGGGTGGCTCACACACTTCCAAGCAACACTGCCTTTGAACTGCCTGGCCTCACGTCGAGCAGCTATGGTGATCTGCACATAAGGTACAAATGTGAATAGTTAATGAAGAGAAGAGAAAAAAATCAGAGCCTGCCACTCCCACCACGGGGAAGACTAGTGATCTCTCCTATCAGCTCCAGCCAGCGCATCTCCTATGAACCCTCCGCAGACAGTTTATCATTTCAAGCTGAGCCGCTAACAATGCCCTTGCCAACAGTAGCCTATCCTTCGTGACAGAGTAGAGGTGTGACTTGTGGGATATTGCTAGTGGATGTCATGGTGGGTTCGGGGTAAATGAGGCTGTGTATTGGGCTGCCCAGTGACCTGTGAGAAACCAGGCAGCTCTCGTCCCCGTAGGGCCGGGCACCAGTGGGGCCACTCAGCCAGACAAGGTTTATTTAGTTAAGCTCTGAGTCTCCCACACATTGAGGCCCGGACAGCCTTGGAATTCATTATCCCGGGCTGTTAACGGGTCGCTTGTGTTTTGAATAGTTTCAGCAGGCTTTGAAAATGCACTCTCCGCTCGGGTTCAGTCGCAGAGGACGCGATCGAATTGCACTCGGTGTTATATCATCTTCGCGGTATTCACCATGAGATGCAAGGCCGAAGCCCTCACAGAAAAACAATGGCCGACTAATACCCAAATATTTACCAGCGCCTTCCACAGCGAAGAGGCCTATTCAGAATAACATGGCTATGGCTTGGCGCAGTGAGTCCACAAGCTCTGGTTGCAGTAAGACTTCCTCTCGATAGACCTGTGACCTTTTACCTACAGACACATAGGAAACCGGGAAACTTTCTGTTTATATTGGAAAGGAGGAAGAACGGAATACAGACCATTGGCAAGAGAGGAATCCAATGGAAACAATAGAGCTGATTGGAACCAGTATATATCGTAACAATAGAAACCAATACTAACTAAGCAGCAAAGGAGGTAGCTAATGGAGATGTACAAGCACAGTGGCAGCCATCAAAAGGTGCCTATCTATCCTGCAGCTATACTCCACTGCAACAGCCACTGCAGCTTATTCTTCATCAAATGCTGTAGACAGCGTAGGGACGATTAGGCAGATTGCAACACAAACCTCTAATCTTTCAATCTCTCCTTAGCACTTTTGCACTTGGCTGATTTCCAATTTTCCAAACTATTCCTCTTCTCCAATGACTTCGGCTGTGAAACCACAGAGACCTACAAGGCAAGGTGCCAACAGCAGAGGTGTTAGGAAGAGACTTCAGGAGTTCAAGCGGTCATTTGCTCCCAAAGCTTGTCACAATGTCTTGGTTTTGTGTGTTTTGATGTGATGTAAAGTGTAATTGATGAGATAAAGGGTACCTTATTGTCTATTGTGGCACTCTAGGGGCTTTAGGTTGGTGTTGAGGCAAAGAGACTAACCAATAAACAGAAGGTGATTCAATCCCTGGGATCAAAATGTCGATGTGTACTGCCTACTGTGTGTGTGTGTGTCTAGGAGGGATATATGGACAGACAAATTCCAGTGTAAATTGACCACTAATGCAATGTTCATCTTACTCAGATAATTATTATCCATTTGTCTTCATCCCTTGTAGATATACATACACACCGATGCCATCACGTTTGCATTTCTTCAAAGAGAGCACAGTATTACTCTGGGAAGTGATCAGGTACATTCGCTGATCTCGCCATGTTGAACTCCACAGAAAAACACTATATTATATGGAGCATTTTCAGAACAGGCCTTGTCGTATTCCAAAGAGCATTTCACAACAGCGTGCTTTGACATTGTTCTTTTTATGTGTTTACTTAAAAAAATCTTGTAAAGCATATATTTTAACCAGACAAAAGCGTCGCATTGCTGTCAGCAGAAATAGGCATGCCTCAAGCAGCATTGTAAAGCAAGTACTTAAAATAATTTTTCCACAACAATAAAACATTTCTGAGTTGGCTCGTAGTCATCCCCACAGAATTCTGCCTGTGGTTGCTGGGCAAAAAAGCAGTGAGGGCATTTCAGAAGAAAAGCAGTAAAAGCAACGCTAATTCTTTATTGGCTTCTTTCTACCTCTATAAAATGTTTAAACGACTGTACGTTACAATGAACAAATATTAAAGCAGATTGATTCCTTTTATGGCACTGTTTCTGGCACAAACCGTACAGTCTGTGTGTCAGTATGTGTCAGTAGTCAGTATGTGCCAGCTTCAACACTTGAATTACACCCCACTGACAGACCAAAGTTGGATTTCAATGGTCGAAATTCATTCCACGCTCTTTGGGATTTCATCTCCAAGCAGACTCCTGTCTTTCAAATGACCTAACGCAGTGTTAGAAAGCCTATGTGTTGATTGATATGAGTGGAGCAACAATAGCAGCAATAATAATAAGTGGAGCTGTTCAGTTGCCAACAGTAGACAACTGGTGGTACTGGTCAGCTCCCGGGTGTGAATGTGTGTAATTGTATGAATGTAAAGCAGGGTGGGCATGAAAAGCGCTTCCCTGGATGAATAAAGATGAAAAAAATGTCAATCCCTTTATAGAGAAAGATGTTATACCATACCAAAAGTGGCTGAGGCATTTGGGTTATATGGGGCAACAGCAGCCAAGGTTAGAGAAGTGGGCTTCTGACCAGAAGCTTACTGGTTTGAATCCTCCAACCAGATGGGAAAATGTGGGCAGGGAAAAGCGACTAAGAAACACTCACCCTCCCACCACAACCACTGTCGTTGTGCCCTTGAGCAAGGCACATAACCCCCAACTGCTCCAGTGGAGCTACTCGGCGACCAGCAGTAGAACACTGTATGAATTTGAAAGAGCAAGCATGCTCAGTCAGCTTTCCCAAAATAAATAAAGATTTGAAAAAAGTCTATATATTTTTTTATTTTCCATTATTATGACTGTGTGAGATACGTTATGTAGTCTTTCTATTAGCTAGACCCCGTGTTTCACTGCCCAGTGCATAGGGGCAGGTGTATGGGTTTGTGCTGTTGACAGGGGCATACTTGGACTGTATCCTCCGCAAGAGGAAACCTCTGCTTCCTCCAGGACCTGATCAAACACTCTCTCCAACCATCCCCACTCTCCACACTCGTTCCACAGATGTCTGCCTCCAAGGGTTTGCGTGCCTACTGCCCACCTCGCTTCCCACATTGCAAGAGGACTGACTTTCCATACACACTTGATACAGCTGACAGGGCCCAACAGATGATTGCTCAAGCCTTGGGAAGAAAATGTCCTCTTGCCTACACAATGATACCCAAGGTCAGCTCTTGGTCCACAAATAGACCACCATCAAAGACCCTAAATTCCCTCTACGGCAGTAACTAACCATCTGAATTCAACACACGGTCAATCTTTTCAACAAAGACCAAACCATGCATGGGTCATTGTGTGGGGAGAGCATGCCCATGCCATTAAACAAGCATTTTGCTATTTATGAGTTCCAACTCTTCCAGTTACTGTATTTGAGTATATTTTTGAAGTAATGCTACTTTTGTGTTCATTTAGACTTGACTATTACACTAAAAGTATTTACTTTTTAGTTACACAGAGTAGTTGTGCCAAAATGGGTAAGCTGCTCATTTTGGAGAAGATTTTGAAATGTCATAAAAAAAAAGTAACTAAGGACTTGAGTGAGCTTTTCTGTTCTCAGCTTCTCTTCTGTTACACTGACAATTTTCTAAACTTACACCGACTTATGTTAAATTTATCTCAAGAAGCAGTACTTCTACTTCAGTAAAGTTTTTCAACAGTTTCACTTCTGCACTTTGTTTTCGGTTATATTGTTGAATGTGTCCCCAAAGGACTCCAAATACCAGCTTAGCACTCCATCCTCTCAAATGTTCCTGGCTACGGCATTAGGCTTTCTAGCCAGCACTATAGCGAGCACTGAGAAGGGATTATAGTTTAAACATCCTGAATCAGTTATAGAATGGTTCCATTTCTATACTCGCCACATAAGCTCTTTTGGTGATCATGGACATTGAACAGACTCAGAATCACTTTAATGACCAAGTACAAAAGATGTACAGGAAATTGTCTTTGTGGCATTGGTGCATTCTTCATACTGCGTACTGATAGACATGCTTCAAGGACAACAGCACCTCACATACAGTGCAAAGAGACAAACTATGGACAGTAGAAGTACAAATCATTCTACATACATAAACACAGTGCAACCTTTCCCAATGTGATGACTGTTGTGGTACATTTAATCACAAATAAACTATATGTTTGTTAAGTTTTGATGCTGTTTAGTGCGCAGATGCTTGGTATTGTTGTAAGCAGGCCCTTGGTCGCTCTGTGAAGAGGGTGCAGTGATCCGGTGATGCATTACGTGAGATGCTTTTCAAACAGTGGGTGTACTGACCCCTGAAGCCGGGTCAGCGCATGATGCCCCGATGTCCCGCAAGGCCCCACCCTCTCCTGTGAGAGGGGCAGTTGGGTCTTCACAATAAGACAATTCATCTCCGTAATGAAGCTGTGTTCCTGGAGAGAGAAAGAGGGGCTGACTGGCTAGCTGGCTGGCTGGTAGTCCAGGGCCTGGGTCTAAATGTGGGGGTGGGGTGAAGGTAGGAGGAGAGGGGGTGGAGGGTATAGAAAGGCTAGTGATGTCATCCTGCTGGACATCAGGCCTTTTGTTGCCCGCTCCACTATTCTGAATTCTACAAATCACTATTCTGTTATATCAATCAGCGATAGAGAGTAGCAAAATTATTTACATGAAAATATCACAGAATGTTATTTTAAAGATCACTTTTCAGAGAAATTGTATTGATGCATGGGGTGGCGGAGTTGGGTCAGGACTGTCTCCCTTTGCATGCTGGGAAACATCTGGAGAGCATATTGGTCACACCTCTCCATGGGAGACTCTCAATCACAACAACCTTCACAATCGCCTGGGAAAGCCTGGTGTGTGACAGTTACTTGATACACACAAATGTTACCTCACTGGCTCTTATCAGCACTGAGGTATCACACTTTCATTGGCTCGGGTTTAGTAAAACAGTAAAAAACACGTGGGTGGTTCCACTTGTGCTGTTGCCTGACAGCACCGAAACCCTCTAGTGCTGAGTGTGTGTGGCCAACAGCCTCATCTGGACCCACTAGGATACGATTCATAGATACACAGATGAGAGAGGTGTGGGAAAGCTGCAACAGCACGCCAGTGGGGTACACACACATCATCCGTTAGATAACCGTCCAAACAATGTTGTTGGTGAGCCAAATGCAAACATGTTTTTTGTTATAATGGTATTCATTGCACATATCAGCAAGAAAATTATATTTTTTCAGAATTCTTCACAACTAAAAGGAATATTTTTTCATCACTAGATACAGTTCATTTCACCATTTGATAAACCAATCACTTCTTACGTGTACAGTTCTGAAAACCAGCTACGGTTCTAGTCACATGTTCTGTTATTTGTATGCCTATGCCTGTGTGTGAACTGTTGCCAAAGCACATTCAAAGCAGGCTTTCCATGGTATCTGTGTTGTTTCTAACGTACTGTATCTGACTTTGATACATGATGGCTGCTATGAGAACTCTGACCTTAAAATTGTAGGGCAGATTAATCCAAGATTAGGCATGTTTTCTCAGTTCTCATTACCGATCTCCCTCCATCTATAAAAGCTGAAATGAAAAAACAAATAATTTATGTTCTATTTTATTATATTCTCATGTGCGAATCAAACAGACTGCTCTGTTGATTCTCACAGAAATTCAGTGGTAATGGGAGGAGAAATAACATATTAATAACATTTTCTTAATAACAGCTTTCTTACGGTGCTGCTGCTCATTCTGACTTTCTTTTCCCACATCCAATCGTCTTCTCTAATACTGCCTCGGATAATATTATACCCATCGTGTTGAAGTGGAGTGTTGCTGGATGAGCGCACGACTCCACACCTTGCCAGAGCTGGTGGCGAGCCACATCACCGGTTTGTTTATTCGAGGTTTCAGGGTGTTCCTCTGGGTTTCATAACAGTTTGAAGTCTTTCCCGTGGAGGAGCTTGCGTGGCTGTAATTGGGAGCAGACGAGGAGGCCCCTGCGTGCCTCCCCGGTGATGTCAGCCCTGGCAGAGAGGAAACGATGGAGGGACAGCGGCAGTGGTGGTGGTGGTGGGGGGTGGACATGCGGTGAGCCGGAATGTGTTTGAGCCGGCTCACTTTCTGCAGGTCTGCAGGTTGCCAGACTGGGCAGACTGGGCAGACTGGGCCACAGCACCACTTACCCTTAAGGGAAAAAACGTTTCTTAAGGGGAAAATAATCATCACCTTATAAAGAAGTCGATGGGAAGGAGATTTCTCTCATAGATCATTAAGGTGCAAGTAAATGTTATAGCAAGGTTATCTGATTAGGCATACCTCCTTTACTATATAATGAATGAAAAACCAAAGAAAAGGATTCTTTATTTTATGATACAGGATATCTTAATGGGCAGCGCAATGTTTTCCTAGTCCATTATCTAATCAAAGGGAGACCAGTGAAGCCATTTTTAATTTTAAGCGTTAGCGTGGCTGCTTTTTGTTGTGCTCTGCTTGTTGAGGTTCTGTGATCTAAAATGTAAATTCGTTAAGCACTTTGCTCTCATCCTGGTACACACAAACTGTGCCCACCTAGTGCTGCCCTGACCCATTTCACTGCATGCAGGACATTTGCATGAAAGGACTGGAACTCGATGCCAAAATAAACATCAATTATAGCTGTCAAACACCACCAAAAACAGCTGCAGCTTTGAACAGCTCGACCAGCAGGCTTCAAAAGCAAGCCGTCTTTAAAGCACTGCTTCACATATACCAAAGGCCAGGCTGGAATTAGCACAGCCTAGGTTAAAACAAAAATCACCTCTACTAATGAACTCTGGCGAGATAGTTTAAGTAACTTGAAATCCTCCATTACCATAAAACATTTTTCGTTCTGTAGTTTGCAATTTCCAAAGAAGCAAAGTTGCAGAGAGGAGCCGTGGCAAAAAAAAACATTCACATTTTAGGCATTTTGCTAACAAGACCTCATCATGTTAATGCATAATACAACTAAATATTGCAAGGGAAAGAAATACGGAAGGGAAAAATCTGTTTCACACAGAAACAGTACAGTTTATTCTTTTACATAGAGGTACAGTTGAAGAAAGCGGCTATGTCTGAAGGTGCTATAAGCAGAGTAGACAGGTCCTCAGGAGAAGAGGAAAGCATACATGTATTTGTTCCCTCCTGGTGATTTCACTGAAAGCACAGGAAGAGCCGGAGTGATTTGTCAATACAGGTTTTTGTCTGATTTTAATCTATTATGGCTCCTCTCCTCTTGTTCATTTGCTCATACAGAGCTCCCATTGAGCAACTGCCATGGCTCATTACCGCTTCAATACCAAACAATTTTTGCCTGGACAGGCTGGATTAGGTTTTGTCAGCGATTTTGCTTCTCTGCCACACTGTATGCATTGGTGGTGAGAGAGTGGGGGACTGTTATTGTCCCTTATGAAAACTTAGGTGAGATCAAGAGAAAAACTTAAAAATGCAAAAAAAACAAAAAAAAAACAAGAATTTTTTTTTTTATCAGTTTAATTAGTTTGCTGAGTTCATCAAGCATGTGATCAGGTGACAACAGGAAGGCACAAATCCATTAGAAATTATAGGTAAAAAGCTAAAATCTTTAAAAAAGCAAAAAAATTGCATTCCCCTAACATGCTATGAGAGGATTTATTGTAAGCCATAGATGCTTTTCAGTAATGTGCTCTCAACTGCTTGCAATTTAAAGGAATTTATCAGCATCTCTTCCAAATGTAAGCAAATTCTCCGAACTTAAGTGTCATTTCTCTCAGATGTGTATAATAAAACACCTCTCAGTCAGAGACGTTTACACTGTCACATGCTAGAGGTGGTACTGAACCTTCATAATAGTCCAAAAGACCAAAATAAACAAGAGTTTCATCATTGTATTTCATATGAAAAGTAAAGCAAACATTCAAAGGTAAACACATTTTGGCCTCGCTAGACACGGGGGGGGGAAGCACCAACCGAATTACCAAATTAACACTGAGCCAGTAGAACACTGGAAAAGAGGGAAAAAAAGCTTCAGCACGCTTTGATCTGACGTCTTTGGGAGGGATCTTCCCTGCAAAATGTTAATCTACCCTCTATATTGCAGATTAAACCCCCCCACCCTCTTCAAAATGTGACTGTTCTCAGATGGTCAAGGTAATTCTGACCCACTTAGGCTGCTTTGATCCGAAACCCCTTTTCACAGATCGTCCACGCAAGAGTTCAAACTGATTTTGTCATTGCCGACCACAGCCCCTCCACTAAGATTCAGAGTAGAAGCTAAGCTCTTCCAAGCTGCCAGAGTTGCTGACAGCCAGCAGACTTGAAAGCACTTTCTAATGCTGACGATCAGTGCGGGTGACTAGCTCCTAATGGGTTGCGCTCCCACTTTTTTTATGCTCCGTCTCATACTTCGGGACAGGAAAGGTTCTTTATTTCCTTTCAAGAAAATTATGAAGTTTGCAAATTATCTTGTTTGCTCTTGTATTCCTCTGCCTTTTGCTGAGACAGAATGACAGCCCGCTTTGTGTGGCTTGCCTTTTAAAGTCTCTCTCACTGTGATTCTGGAAGCTCTGAGGCAGTGAATTGGCGAGGATTCGCGACTGTACTTTACCGTTGCTGTAGCTGTGTGGTGACTCGCACGACTGTGTGACAGCAGCAAAGCATTGTCACACCAGTGGCACAAAGAAACAGAAATGTGATTAAAGAACCAGATAACGAGACAGAAACACAAGAGTGTTGAGAGATGCCTGTTCGCAGACTTTTCAGAAGCGATTTCAAAGCCTCTTTACTTGGAGACCTGTTCCCTGTCAGCACTACTCACTAAGAAAACATTACATTACAGTCATTTAGCAGACACTTTTATCCAAAGCGATTAAGAAAGGTGATACTCTATGGTTGACACTGTGATTGAACCCACAACCCTAAGACTGAGAGTTTCAAGCTCTACCAACTGAGCTGTCCAGGCTAGACAACCACTGTTACAACCACCTTCTTTAAACTTTCTTCAGGAATGTGTTGGCACTCAGTTTGAGTTTACTTAAATCAGAAATCAGCCTTTACTCCATCTGGTCTCGAGGCTTCATATATACCCAGATATTCTCACTCTTTATTGTTGATGGATTTGTCACATTTTCCCACTTAGCTTCTATCACCTAGGTGCCTGTTTCAACTTAAGGCACAGGATACTTGCTGTGGAAATGGATTTTGGCAGGTACATACAGGCAAAAGGACACGTTTGAAGCACCGCACTGGCTTCAGACTCAGAGTGTGTCCGAACTAGTCCAATTCTTCACACATCAGCCCCTGATACACAACTGTCTGCAGCTGGTCTAAAATGTCACATGATTATAATGATTTCGGTGTATTGCCTTTGTTTAGATCTTTGTCCTAACATCTTTCAAAATGAATCATTCTGAGACTTGAAGATTTTTAGAGGATATTTGCACCTTCACGGCCAATCAAACAGCTTCTAAATCCTTGTATTCAGTTGCCTTTGTGGCTCTTTCACCACAGCCAGTGCTGTTGTTGTTGTTGTTGTCCTCTGACATTTTGTCACCGCTGTTTCTGGTTTCCCTAGGTTACAGTTACCTCTTTAATCTTCACGCACACTGGCTATTCTATTTCGGGCAAGTTCGACTTCATTATTAGTCTGCCGCTGCCTTTCGTTTGCTAGCCCCATCTACCCCAACCCCACCCCTACGTTGAGATCTTGACTAAATTAAACTATACTTCACGTTTTTCACCCTGGGAAAGATTTGCCTAATGAATCCATTTCTCATCGTTGAAATAATCCACACAAAGTAACTGAAATTAATTGATTCCTTCAACAGCTGTTGGACACTTGTTTGCAGATTCCTTTGGGCCCCAGTGCTCTCACCTCTGGAAAACAAGAACCAAATAAGACAGCAGCTTGGGTTTCCCATGGTGCTCCCCTCAATCTGGACCTACGCTGTTTTCCCTGGGAGTGGAATGTCTCCCAGCTTTCCATGTGAAGGAAGCACAAGGCTTTCAACTTCCACACAAATATGCGAGAAATCTGCTAAGAATTTATGTTTCTCCTCTGGGTCACATTTGCACATTTGTGGCTAATGAAAAACCATTTGCTGTGTGTTTCGCTGTGCTTTGGAGTGAAGCCCTAATGGTAATTAATTGATTCCTAACACAACTCCATGGCAATTACAAGAGTTCATGAGAGAAATGAAAGAAACTGCCAACATGTTCTGCATTAATAGCATAACCTTCATTTGGACAAAAAGCAGAATTTGTAATGTCTCACCATAGGGACTGCTCATTAGCAAAAAAAATGTGTTGCGTTCTTATTAAGGGAATTTCTGGCCTTGATATTCTCATTCACTTGTATAATAACAATAGAGACAAAGACCAGGGTGCTTTATTTTACTGAAGTTGCTCAATGTTGAAACTCCAAAGACAGACGATTGGAGTGTAAATAAGTGTCCATTTAACATCATTCTTTGATTCAAAAAGAAAAAAAAACTTAAAAGCTGTTTTATGTTAATGTCAAGCTTAATTGGCATTAGAAAAATTGCTCTGGCATGCTGAGGGGCTCCAAGATTAGCCAGAAGAGAAAGAACAAGATAAAGCCTTCAAAAGGCCTATTTCAGAGGAATTATAGCTTCCTTTGAACATCTTCCAAGTTTTAAATACATTAAAAGCCTGTTGGCATACATGTAAATTAAGCAGTACCAAAGTGTTCCAAAGAATTCACGGTGGATCAGACCAAGGGTGCGAGGATAAAATGCAGGGGAAACGTGTCCCAGAGGGAGACGGGGACGAATCCTGCCATCTCCCACAAGCCTCTCTGCTCGTCCTTTCTTCTCCCTGTCCGTTCTGCCTGCATCTGTGGGCCAAGTGGCTTAGCTTAGATGAAAAGAACAACGGCTAGGAGCTCCTTTGGCAGCAGGGCCCTCACCCTGTCCAAAGTGCCAGTGATGAAGCGTTGTGTACAGCACATACAAAAGCCTGTTTAGCAGTACTGAGCACCAGGGATCCCCCCTTATTCCTTCGGCCAGCTGGCCAAGCACAGACGGAGCTAGGTCAGGATCGGCCTGGGTGTAGGAATTTCTATAACTGAATGATGATACCTAATTTCTGTTTTGAGGAAGAGGGAGCCACTGTATACTCATGCCTCTCTGTAGCACCGTGGGCCCTGCACCGCCCGTATGTCCCCTTTCCCACACATGTAGCATAACACCGCAGAGAAAAACAGGCCATACCTGAAAATACTAACATGGCAGCCTTCTAACATTGTGAAACAGACTTTGTGGTTACAGGTGTTACCACCAAATAAACCTGAATGGGTGTGACATTCTCTCTCTCTCTGTCTCTCTGTCTCTCTCTCTCTTTGTTATAACAATGCCATGAAATGTTAAACTACCCTTTCATTCAACTTGACAATTATGTTTATTTAAGATATTTTATACTTAAAACCATCTTTTCATTTCCAACACTGAGCACAAGGAGTAAGAGTGTTTAATCAATAATGTCTGATAAGAGAAGATGTAAGCCTAGAACAACAGAGGCTTATGAGGATACACCAGCTGTCTCATGCATGAGGACATTAAGATCCTTGTCTCTTTAATAGACCTGCAAATACATTCCATAGTTTGTTTTATGCTACTTGCCAAATGGGCGGCGTTAGCTTCATAGGACAGTACAGATGGTGCCAGTATAGACAATAGGAGACTATGTGAATGTCAATTTAGTTTACTTTCCTGTGCTTGACAACTTACCTAACAATACAGACGTAGACATATTTGTTGGTACCCTTCCACGAAAAAAGAAGAACCCACAATTTTCTCTTAAATAACTTGAAATTGACAAAATTGCCATTCATCATTGTTTATTCCATATTTAATACAATAGAATAGACTCTGCTTTTAGATTTTTATTCAACAGAATATTTTAAATAATAAAACAAATGAAAATGGCATGGACAAAAATGATTTGGATCCATAACCTCGTATTTTGTTGTACAACATTTAGAGGCAATCACTGCAATCAAGCGATTTCTGTAGCTCTCAATGAGACTTCTGCACCTGTCAACAGGTAGTTTGGCCCACTCTTCCTGAGCAAACTGCTCCAGCTGTCTCAGGTTTGAAGGGTGCCTTCTCCAGACTGCATGTTTCAGCTCTTTCCATAGATGTTCGATAGGATTCAGATCAGGGCTCATAGACGGCCACTTCAGTATAGTCCAAAGTTTTGTTCTTATCCAGCCATCTTATCCATCCTTGGGTGCTTTTAGCTGTGTGTTTTGGGTCATTATCCTGTTTGGAGGACCCATGACCTGCGACTGAGACAGAGCTTTCTGACACTGGGCAGTACGTTTCGCTCCAGAATGCCTTGATAGTCTTGAGATTTCATTGTGCCCTGCACAGATTGAAGGCACCCCGTGCCAGACACAGTAAAGCAGCCCCAAAACATAACCGTGCCTCCTCCATGTTTCACAGTAGGTATTGGTGTTCTTTTCTCTGAAAGCTTCATTTTTTCGTCTGTGAACATAGAGCTGACTTGCCAAAAAGCTCCAGTTTTGACTCATCTGTCCAAAGGACATTCTCCCAGAAGCATTGTGGCTTGTCAATATGCATTTTAGCAAATTCCAGTCTGGTTTTTCTTTCAAAAGTGGAGTCCTCCTGGTCTTCTTCCATGGAGCCCACATCACTCAAAAAGTGACAGATGGTGCGATCAGACACTGATGTACCTTGACCTTGGAGTTCAGCTTGTACCTCATTGGAAGTTTTCCTTGGCTCTTTTCTACCATTCGCACTATCCTTCTGTTCAATCTGGGGTCGAGTTTTCCTCTTACGGCCACGTCCAGGGAGGTTGGCTACAGTCCCATGGACCTTAAACTTCTTAACATTTGCAACATCAAGCTGCTTGGAGATGGTCTTATAGCCTTTACCTTTAACATGCTTATCTATACTTTTCTTTCTGATCTCCTCAGACAACCTTTGCTTTCTCTGGTTCATGTTCAGTGTGGTGCACACGATGATACCAAACAGCAGAGTGACTACTTTTCTCCATTTAAATAGGCTGAATGACTGATTATATAAGATTATAAGATTGAAGACATGTGTGATACTAATTAAAGACAACTGTTAGTTTGAAATATCACTATAATCCAATTATTTATAATCTTTTCTAAGGGGTACCAACAAATCTGTCCAGGCCATTTTAGAATATCTTTGTAGAATAAGCAATAATTTATCTCTTTTCACAGTTTCTTTGCTTTACTCTATGACATACCAAAGGCATGCGGGTATACATGAGAAAATTGCTTTTAATTTCATCACTTTTCAGGAGGAATGAAGCATTGTTTCAATGAGCTGTAAGGGTACCAACAAATTTGTCCACGTCTGTATATGTAGTAGCAGTCCAAAAAAACTGGGCTGAAAAACCCAGAAGTACTGCAAGTTCTCACATGTGGGTTTCATCTATTAACTATGTATCTATCAGCTATGTTAAGGCATTTCTGCATCATTGGACAATATATAGTGGAGAGTGACAGGAGAGGTGGGAGAGGGGACAAAGTGACAAAGGCCCCTATATCATAACACTGCAAACACATGGCACACACATGAGCCACAAAGACACACTGTGTCTCTTTCAAACTCTTTCAGAATGAATCTGAACGAACGTAATGACATGGTGCTCACAAAGCTTAACTATTGACATCCTGTGGTTGTCAAAGAAAGAGTTACAGCTCCACCTAAAAGGGAAGTGATGGCTAGAAAGAGAATTGGAACCATCTTGGTACAGGGTATAGACGATATACACAGTATATCTTTAACACAGTTACAGATTCAAGGCTTAGTAGAAACGAAAAATTGGACAGCAGCAGGGTAGATTTTTAGTTATCATTCCAACCAGTTTGGGTTAGCATCTGACCCTTTAACACCAAACTTTCTGGGGGAAAACACATCAGCGACATTGACCTCTGGATCAGTTTCAATGTGCACAACTGCGAGCAGGAGCCACGTATGATTGGTTTGTTCCAGACTGTTTAAGTGGCCTCGTTCTGGTGAACATGCCAGATAATTGGCTGATGGCAGGGCCTGATTAAAGGGCCCAGGGTCAATTTGATTGGTGGTTGATCGCTATTGGCAGGCAGCGATCCGTCTCCCTGCAGCATGCTTGGTTCAGCTGAGGGCCAGAACGTGAACATGACATGGCTGGATTAATCCAAGCTGTGTTTTGGTGTTATTGCCGTAGAAACCTGAATAAAGAAAGCGGGTGTCAACTTGATGACTTCAGAAAAATGGGGCTGCCTGTGTCTGATGGTAGTGCAGAGAGGGGCTTTGGAAAGAGGAGTGCTATTAAATCCAAAATGGATTGGGACAAAGCGACTGTAAAGATGAAACAGAGAAAGTCAGTATTGTAGGTTGTGAGCTGGACCAAAGTACAGGTATATGCACCTTAGCCTGATGAGAAATGGAGTTCCTTTTCTCAGAATTGTCAGCATTACACTGAACTTCAATAGGGAGGAAAAAAATATTTGGCGGTTCAGATGTGCATTTGAAATGCAATGAAATATGTCACTTATGACAAAATATACTGCAGTTATGAAGGGAGAGTGCAAACTTTGTAGTCCCAGGCTTTTCTGGAACAAATACAATGCAAAGAAACTTTCCCCTTGTGCAAAAACAAGAAGACATTGAGAAATCGCCAAGGAGCAATACAATGTTTAACTGATTATCAAGCTTTGTAAAAACAATAGCGTGTCATTTTGTTTCATCTCAGGTTGTTATTTCACCAGCCACGTGTCACACTGACAAAGACAAGTTTCCATGCTGCTCCCTCAGTAAACAACAGGAAACATTCTTATACTTGGATCCTGGCTAGCTGCTGTTTCATTTCCTTTAGGATTGCTAGCAATACTAACAAGCTGATTCTTGGTTACCTCCAGGGCAAACATTAAAACATTTCCCCATTATGTGACCTGATCAAGTGAATTAGACCAAAATGTCAAAACGTCACAGTATCCTTATTAATGACCGAAGGCAATTTTTCCTGGTGTACTGTGTAATAAAATGTGTATTTTATGGATTTCGGAAGCCAAGCAGATGAAAGCAATCAGACTAATGTGTTTGAGCATTCAAGTGGATTACACTACTGATTGCAATTACACAAACTGCCTTTACTCCTTTAAATGTACCAAAGTCCACCCATTAGGGGACACTGGACATGCCCATCTGTACAAAATGACCCAAAATCAGTAGGTATTACTCAATTTTGGTAATTTAGGTAATGTTTAAACCACCATTATGTGATCACTGTGATTTTAGATGGGGTTTTTTTTTGATCCCGCTAATCTTTACAAATGATACCACTCGTTTTGTGTTCGCTGTGTTGATTGATACTTCTGCATTGTTCAACAGTATCAATATGGATGCAGATGCTGTGTCTTCATTGGAAATGAAATGTCATTATGTATTCCATACCAAGGAGCCGATAGTCTCTAGTCATCAATCCCTTGACGCTGCAGTATTCACTAGATCAAAGACTAGCTTCTGTACTCTATCCATCTCCTTGTCTCTCTTGCTTTTGCTTCTGCTCCTCTGCTGTGTCCCTCAAGACACCAACATGCTAATGGGAATGCAGTTTTGCTATCCATCTCAGAACGCTGAAGAACATTACCTTATGGTTGTACCCCTTACATTATGGGTTTAACTGTTTGTCCTGACATTCTTAGTCGATTTTGTATCCCAGGTGGCACAGTCTAATGTGTGGTTGGTGGTCAAAAAAGAAGTTATGGCCAAGATCATAAACCAATAATGGGAAGAATTTGATAGATAAGTTTGAGGTTGTCCTTGCATCCACCACCAGGCACGTTAGGGGTTACCCTGCCAAGCACATGAATGTTGTCCAATCTCTACTATACTATAGCCTGGAGGTTGCCAACCACTGGGCCACGGACCATTTGCCACCAGGTCATTAAAGCTGGGGGAGGCATGATTACCAAACTGCACTAAACAAATCAATCCGTGGATACATAAGTAAAGCTCGCCAGTATGACGTCCTATTTGGAAACTATGAAAACAGGCCTAGTATTAGAATTGGAGAGCAGGCTTGTTACTTTTTTAAAGCTTGTTACTCTTGTGTGTTAGTTGTCATTCCCATGTGACATTCTATGTATTGGATGTATTCCGGTGTATTGTGTGCTTTGTCCCTCACATCTAACACAACGGTGGTGGAAATATTCAAGACCTTGGATGACTACATTTCTGGCACATTGAACTGGGCCGCTGGCTGACAGGCTGTCTGCCTGGTTTCACTGTACACGTAAGGGAGGTTGCCCTAAACCACGAGCCCACTCACTGTGTCATCCAAACTCTGGCTAAGCTTGCCCATTTGTGTGACATATTCACGCCCTTGAATGAGCTCAACCTCTCACTCCAGGGAAAATGAACAATTGTGTTCAAACTGGTAAAGTGCCTGCCTGTAAGGGCAAACTGGATTCACGGGCAAACTGGATTCACAAGCAAAACGAGTGGAGAGTCTGTGGTACGCTGGAGTGTGTAGGTAAGAGAGGCCTCCTATTCGCCTGATAAGGGGTCACCTGCTGTCAGGACGTTCGTGGGCTGTACCCCATCCAATAAAGACCCAAGGATTGAGAAGGAGTGGATACGTGATCCATTTTCCAGCGCTCCAGCTGAATCATCATTCGCCACCCAACAAGAGGACTAGAAATGAGGAAGGACAGAGGATTAAAAACTTTATTCTCCTTCCTTTTGGACTGAAGGTCTTTCTGTATTTCCCGTCTAGATATTTGCGTGAGGCTGATGACTACAAAGACGAGGCTTAGGAGCAGAATGGATGTATCAAACACCGCGTTTGTCAGGAACATCCATTACCACGCATTATGACCAAATGGTCTCTATGAAGCAGGCCCAGGGGTCGCTCTGATGGTGAGTAGTACATTGTAGCTTTATGTAATATAAGCCTGTTACTGCCCGATGGGGTTCTCTTGGACCTCCTCTGCACACCCCAAACACAACAAATTGTGTGGTTTGTTCTCGTCCACAGTGGGAAAAAGCTTGGGAACCACTGCTATAGAGGCATTTTGGCCGGTTTTTGGCAGACGCATGCATGCAGTGTTTCCCGGAAAAAATGCTTAAGGCACAATTGAATATTAATTCAGTTTGATTGATGTGATTAGACCAAGGAAGAAAACAGAAAGAAATGGGGAGTTCCAATGTGAAATTAGGAATGGCAATAGTATAGGCATGGGCTGAATACACTGCAAGTGAGGAAGAGGGGAAGAGTCTACTGTTACCGCAGTAGGAGAAATGCTACATCGTCACAGCCCTATTTTCAGGTCTTTACAGCAGGTTTTCAGTTGCACTAGGTTGATGCATCAAAATATGCTGAGTAACAGACTGCAGACTGACTGGAAGAAGTAATGGTGAAAAATGTTTTCTTTCTTTTCCTGACCTCTTCCATCTTTCCAGTGCCCCATCTTCTGTATCTTGCCCTTATTCATCTCTCTGCTTTAGCTTTCCTAACACACTCTCACAGACTCCCTTAAGATCTCTCTCTGTGATCCTTCTCATATTGTGGCTTATATCTGGGTCCTTGGAGAAAACAGACAGTTCTGATACACACTAATGGGCACTGAAAACCAAGTAAGACGCAGAGAGATATAGAGAGAGAGAGAGAGCGAGAGAGAGATATAAAGATGTGGGGAGTGAGAAAAAGAACAGGAGGAAGATTGTGTTTGGAGGATACTGCAGAAATCAGCAGGAGGAGAAGAAGGAGGAATGTAGGCCCGAGATGTGGCTACATGTCTCTGCCCATAAAAATAAAATATGCTGACATGAACACCATGATAGAAGTTGGATGCCCCATTTTAAAGGGTTTGATATTTGGAATTTTAGTTTATTTTTCCTCACCATTGTCAACTGTGTGTTATCAAAAGTTTCTGTAGCCCATTGTTAACTCGGTTAACTGACAAATGATGATGTTAGCAATTATTATCCAGACCAATGGGCACTGCTAGCTGCAAGCTAGTTTGCATGTTAGTTTCATTGAATGCAAATAATGTTGAAAAAAAAAGAGCGCAAATAACTGTACTTCCATAATGTGAGAAGGGTGTGCTGATGAAAAATAATAGGATATACATTTTTAAATTCATTGTATCCCTTAAAGAAAGCAGTTTACACGAATGAGCCATTTAGATCACTGCTACATGCAGAGTATTTACAGTGACCCAATGAACAGTAATCCTTTGGATTAACCATCTACTTCACCGCAAACTGATAGCTAATGATAGTAAAACTGTTTGCTGGAATTTCCACAGTCACAAAAGACAAGGCCTCCTAAAACAAACAACTCTACAACTCTCTCGCTTCCTCTCCGTCTTTCTCACAAACACACATACACACACACAGCCATGCACACACACAGATGAAAAAGCTGTCAACCCTGGGCCATGAAGCAGATGAGGCTCAGTGCAGTGCCACCTCCTCCCCTTAGCCTGCTACCCTCCCTTCATCTCTCCCTCTCTCCTTATCTGCCAAAACAATACTCCCTCGTTCCACAGGACCTCACAAATTTACAAGTGGCGTCCTCAGATATCCTGAAGAGTGTGTGTGTGCATGTGTGACTGTGTGTATGTTGTATGTATTTGCAGTCCTTGTCAAACACAAGAGACAAGAATGAAAGAGACAATCTCAAAAATGCAGAATAAAAAAAAACACATACTCCCACACATACACAATTACCAAAATCCTAACTAAGGAACAATGGACTATGGGTACTGGGCATGAATTGATTGTACAAACAAATCATATCAGTCTTATTTAGAAATGTGGTATCCATCAACGTTTTGGTAAACAGTATTTAGTGACATGATCTTTGATCTAGAAATTGTTATGGTGAAATATTAATGTCCTGCTTTGTGAGAAAGACACACAGACTGGAAGTAGCTGCTGACAAATGAAAGCTAACTAGCATGGCTGCCCTGGAGTCACCCACATGAAAGCTAACCTGCTTAGTTATTACCCCACAGATGACTGGGCAGGAGTGTTGTAGGGAGAGTGTGAACTGGTGTGTGCATGTGTTTGTTTGCAAGTGTGTCAGCTTGTGTGTGTGTGTATGTGCATGCAGATGTACGCCTATTTCCTAAGCACCTTTTCCTTAAAAATGTTACATGGGGAGACAAAAACAATACAGGCCTGATACAGAGCTGCTGTATCCAATAAACAAAGCCACGTTTGATGTGTTGAAAATGAACAAGAGCAAGACCCAGAGGGCAAAAAGGAGCAAACACACACAGAGCGCCCCACTGCCACAAAGCAGGAAGACTGTCTTTCTTTTCATCATTTTTATAGCCCAGTCCAGCTTCCTGAATTACCCACACTCCACTCACTCCCCACTGGCAAGTACACCTCATGACACAAATCCGGGCAGGCCCCATGCCAGTCCTGATGGCAAACATCTTAGCCTGCCTCTGCCGATCTCATGACAGGTCAAACACGTCAACCCACTGACTCAGGTCCATTCCATTGAAAAATGCAAACGTACTTCTTTCTGCGTGGTTACATTTGGGCTCTAAATTGGTGTGAATGAATATTGAAAATTAGGGTTTATGATACGAACCAAAAGCTCAAACTATTAACATTCTGGGGCAAATACTTTTGCCCTACTTCCTCCTTCCTCCTGAAGACATTGTGGACGCTGTAACACTATCCAGGGATATGGGTAGCGCTTTCTGGCTTCGAACTCGAACATTGGGGTGAGAACAAACAGTCTATTGACAAAACACTATACTTAAAGTTTATTGTTTGCAGTGCTGCAGTCGATCATTGGTACAGAACTGTGGCAGGCAGATTGCAAAAGATGACGGCTGGAAGTCCTCTGTCCCAGAGCCGAAGTGCTGAAGTTCGTCATAGGGGTGGTTATTTGAAACTCACTACTAAAGAAAAGCCACAAAACAGTTGGATCATCCCTATGCAGTTTTCGGGACAAATTGACATTTTCACAACTTCTTTGGCAATAAATATTTCCTAAACTCTTTAACAATTAATTTTTAACTATTAACAGCCGTGAAGTTAAAGACAACAGCAGGCTAGGGGTTCATTTTGGTCAGTTTTTGGAAAGATGTTTCTTGCCTTGTTCATTGTTACACTGTATTCCTGAGTTCTACTTTACAAGTCAAATCCTGTCCAACATGCATTATACAATATCAATGGTTTAAAAGATTAAACAGAGTGTACTGATTTTAACACTAACATATTTGTTTTATAACAACATTTTGATGATTAACTTTTGATATTTCACATTGTATGGTTTCCATGG